>PVJC01018430.1:11836-31452 GCA_004026665.1 Murina feae | reverse complement strand
CTTCTAACTACTAACGAAGCCTCCTCTGCTTCACCTCGCAGCGTCTATAATGAAACAATTGTTACTTTTACTGGTTAGGCCGGAGCTGCTCTTTCCTTCAGCTCCGGAGGATTCTATGATTGTTACAATGTTTCAAAAAGCTGTGTTTCACTAGAGGCAGTTTAATCGGAGCTGAGCTGAGGGGCGCAGCTTCACTTTCGCTTCTGCCGCAATGGAAAGGGCTGTTTACTCAGGTCCGGGAGTGGCGGCCGCCATCTTGGCTGGGCTAATTTGCATACAGCCGCTCTGATTGGCTGGTGGGCGTGGCTTACCCTGTCTCGGAGAAACGGTTAATTTTAATATTTCGCTTTTGTTAGTTTAGATAGGTAAAATTTCATAACAAGAAACTTTCATCTTGATAAAATTTTGATGCAAATATTTTAGCATTAAAAAAGATTCTTATTTGAGCTAAGTAACAAAATCAACTGATGGACAAAGTGGATCAGGAACATGGAAGCATGGAACAGAGTGTGGAATCTCAGAGGGAAGGTGGGAGAGGGTTGGTGGGTGAGAGGTAATCAACCCAGAACCTTGTACACATATATGCATTACCCATGGACACAGACAATGAGGTGGTGAGGGCTGGGGATGGGCTGAAGGGGTCAATGGGGGGGGGGGAAGGAAGGGGACATATGTAATACCCTCAACAAAGAAAAAAAAACAAAAATGACATGAAGGCAGAAAAAGATTCTTTTAAGGAAATATTTATCTCAAATATATTAAATTTTCATGTAAAATTATAGATTGTAAAGTGTTAGTAATATAAGAGAACTTAGACATCATTTTTACTGATAAGAAAACTGAAGGGCAGAATGCAGACCACTTGACTCCTGACTCAGTAGTCTTTTCATTATTCTACTTACGTTAAAAAATAAAATGAATGCATACAGAAAAGAAAGGAGAGAAAAACAGAATTCAAATGCTGTAAGATGCTTAAAAATTAGGCCAAGTGGTAAGATAGTTTATTTACTTCTATTAATAAAATACTTCTATTATACCCCCTACAAAAATCACAGCCAGGCAGTTATACTTTATAAATAAAAGCAGCTGAATGTGTCATAACCATAAAGTGGAACTATAGTAATTAAGAAGCGATAGCTTAGATGTACCTTAAGACTATCACCTTTTCTATAAGACTTCATAACTCACAACTCATGTTTTGATGTGAATCAAGTTGTATTGGAATACAAAAGAAAAGCACCGATTCTTGTTCAATTTCTTAAAAGAATGACCTTATTTTACTTTAATTATTTTACTTACAGTTTTCATCAGTGATTTTGGATTTGATCTTTGGATTTGATCTTTGGCTTTGTTCTTAACAGTTGTCAGTTTTCTGAAAACAAACCAAGAAAACTTGCTTTTATTTTTGCCCCTTTATCTTATTTTATTGACATAGTCTGATGCTTTGTCTTTTTCTTTAAGCGAAATCGCCCCAAAGCATGTTTGTACCGCTTGTCTTCTTTGTTCATTTTACTGTAATGGCTCCTTTCTTTTTCCATAGCTTTGATATTGTGTGGCCTGGATAAGCCCTGGCTTCACAACATCAATAAAAGATTTGAATAAAAAACAAATCTTTGACTTTATGATTACAAGCCCAGCCTTGTACGCTGGCTAGACTCTTTGTTCTATCAATTTAACAGATGCATGGAGCTCTGGAACTCGCTGATTCCAGTCTAAATGCTCCTCTTTGGATTGATGATTAAGTCAGGCTCAGCTTCTCTTTATTTTTTAAAATATATTTTTATTGATTTCAGAGAGGAAGGGAGCTGGATAGAAGCATCAAGGATGAGAATCATTGATCAGCTGCCTCCTGCATGCCCCCTACTGGGGATTGAGCCTGCAACCTGGGCATGTGCCCTGACCGGGAATCAAACCTGTGACCTCCTGGTTCATAGGTCGACACTCAACCATTGAGACACGCTGGCCAGACTCTGCTTCTCTTTAAATGAAAAATCATGTGCTACGAAACTTTCTGGTAATAAATAAATTCCCAGATGTGTCCACATTATGGTTGGATAATTAGCTTACCTGGTACTGTCTCTTAGCCTTTCTTAGAGTATACTTTGAGTATAAAGTTCTTCACCTTTTCCCACTCAGTACAAGAAATATCTCATCTTTATAGTAATGACATATTTCTCAGGAAAAAACTTACCAATTTTTATTTACTAAATAAAAATTTCTTATACACAAACTACACAGAGAGTTTCATAAATTGATGCTTGGGTGTCATTGTCATAGAAAATAGGATTTATAAGCCAATATCATAATTTTGTCATACCTCAGCATAAAATATAATACACAAATGGTTTTGTGTGTATACAAATAATATTTTATGCTCTCTGTTATGTTATGTATGTTTTTATAAAAGTGTTCCTTTGACTTGAAATGCTCACATTTAAAGTTGTAAATCACAACATGTAAATAACCATTAAAAACATAATAGATTAGTAAATATATAAACAATTTAAATTTTCCTTTGAACTTTTTATTTTCATTAGCTTGAATGAAATATACATAAATGTGATTTTCTTTACATTAACAATCTTATTATCTAACACTTAGAATATCTTAAAGTTCTAGGAATATCCATCCATTACACATTTTAGGATTAAAAATGTTTTTGTTTCCCGCACATCTATTCACAATGTTCATATTTGAATATGTGCAAAATGAATACTCAATTATTTAATTTCTAGTCTTCATAATCTACTCTGACATTTGTGCTTTAGATTTAATTTTATACATTAATCCTTAGAGCTTTGAAAAAAATTTATATTGACCATTTTCCAATTGGGTAACATACTTGGGAAATTATTGAGGTAAATACTATGTTACAAAGATTAGGCCTATTTATAGAGATCAATGTCAACTGCCTTGAAAATTGTATTCAATACTTTTAACATTTCTATCCATAATAATAAAAGTGTAATATGCTAATTAGACCGGACGTCCTCCCGGACAACCTTCTAGATGAAGTCCGGGCTGTGAGGGAAGCCCGGGTCCTGGCTGCCAGAGGGAAGCTGGTGTGAGCAGCCAGGGGAAGGAAGGACTACTCTTGCACAAATTTCATGCATCGGGCCTCTAGTCTATAATAATAAAAAGCCTAAAATATATCATATGTTCAATCTTTAAGGTAGCTTTGTTCTTCTATTTAAATTTAAACCATGTTAAAGTTCCATCCAAGCCCAAACAGTGCACCGTAGCCAATCAAACAATCTTGGTGAGACAACATGTTTTTCTCACTAATGACCTTTCAGAGCCTGTTTCCGGAGCCCCTGTCCATCCAGAGCCGTTCTGTGCAATTTCTCAGATCTCTGTGGGAGAAGACCCAGACGGAGGGTGCTCACAGCTTCGAAACAGCCATGCTGGAGTCCACATTTCCACAGCAGAAGGTAAATGCTTCTTTCCCGGGAAATGTTATTTTAAATTAAGATTCAAGATTATCTTGAAGCAGTTTGCCTATTTCTCAACAGTTCCATTTTTTTCCTTCTCTCCTTGATCTTCTTTTATTATTATTTTAGAAAACACTTATTAAGTAATATAGCACCAAATTTCATGTGGTGCTACAGTGGCCTCAGGGTAGAGTGGTGTCAATAGAAGGGGTCATCGCCTATTGTGACTTCGTTAAATCAACATTTGTGAAGTGGGGGACAGGGTGCCAGATGGTGAGCCCCGTACAACAAAAGTCCATAAGAGAAACCAAAATAGACAAGTTTATTACTCACAGGTCCTGGAGAAAGTACACAGCAGGCCTTGAGGGGCCACTTGGGGAGGTTAAGGGAAGATGCAGACAGAGAGAGGGGGAGAGAGAGAGAGAGAGAGAGGAGAGAGAGAGAGAGAGAGAGAGAGAGAGAGAGAGAGAGAGAGAGAGAGGTTCTGGGACACAAGCCTTTACCGGGTCTGTGGAGAGAGTACTTTGGTGTTCCTGGGCTAAGGCCAGCTTATCCAATTCAAATGAAAAAGAGTGGGGTTTTGGTAAGCCCATGAAAGTCTTACCTAAGGCAAACCCAAGGAGAAGGCCCTGGGAAGCAGGGAAAACTTGATCACAGGGCTGTTGGGGAAATCATAGCCGAAACTTCCATTTGCTCGTGACTCTGTAGGCTGCTGTCTGACACATGCTCTTGCATTAGGCGGCCAGTGTCAGTTTAAAGCCCCCAAGGGCTGATGCACACCAAATCAGCAATATCCTGGAGTAGTTTAGCGAAATGTTGGCACTGCTGTTTGAGGCTCACAGACCGACATAGTACAACCCACTAAAAACTACTCACAGGACGTGGAATAGAAAACGTTTTACAAAAGAAGACCATGGACTACAGGATCAAAGGGAAAGAGCGCCAGCGAACTGAGCTCCAGGTTGTCAGTGCCTTTCATTTATTCCTTCCAAAATTCCTCTCATGCCCTTGTCCTCTGCAATCACCACAAAGAAAGAAAATGAAGATGAGGTGAACAGGGAGAGAGAAAGCATGGTCAGGGAGAAGGAGCTGTGCTGAGGCAGGCAAGTATGACTTGAGACCCAGAGCATTTTAGGAGTGTGGAACCAGGGCCATAGCTCTCAGGACACAGCGGCCTGAGACCACCTCAGCAGGCCCCCAAACTTGGAAAAGATCAGAATGTGGAACCCATCCAATCAGTAAAGTGAAACTGGACCAGGCGTACACTGATGTGGTCAGTTTTGTGAGTGAGAGAAGTCGCAGGCCCGAGTATGGAGAGAATGGTTGGAGGAAAGCTGACTAGAGACAGGAAGACTACTTAGGAAGCTGTTACTGTAATCAGGTAGGAAATGAAGGCATGAATCAAAGCTGGACATTATAGGAAGATGATGGAGGCAAGGTTCTTAAAGAAGTAGAATCAACAGCATTTGGTGCCTGATAAGGAAACTGTAAGAACCAAGGATAACTCCAGGCACATTGTGTGGGTAAATGGATGATGGCTCCATCCTGAAAAAGAGAGACCACAAAGGAAGCCATCGTGGAAAAAGAAGGTAACGCATTCTGGTTTACATATTTGAGTTGAAGGTGTGTGTACAGGTAACCATGTGATGGTGGTAGTTGAAATGGATCTCAGGAAGACCAGGACTGGAGATATGGGTTTGGAAAACATAAGGCAGCACTTGACATTATGACAGAGAATTGAATCACTCAGGGAAAATAGAATATGTACAATGAGAATAGAGGTTGGTTATTGATCTCTCCTTAGCAAATATTACCATCTTCCTTAAGCCTTTGCTATACTCAAAGATCTTGATTATTCTTGTCTTACCTTGAAGAAAACACAGTAATAACCATTGGATGCTCACTAAGCAAACCAGAGGTTATGAGAATACATATGTGATCATGGTCTTGTCTTTGTTTTACTATTGAGAAGGGAGTAAACATACCAATCTAATCTAATAAAAGAGTAATATGCAAATTAACCATCACTCTGAGACACCTAAGCCATGTCCACCAGCCAAGCCATGCCCCCAGCCAATCAGAGCAACTATATGCAAATTAACCCAGTCAAGATGGTGGTTAATTTGTATACACAGGCACAGAGTGAAGACTGAAGACAGCCTAGAAAGGAAGCCAAGTGCTGCAGAAGGGAGCCAAGCGACAGAGAAGGGAGGGAGCTGAGGTAGCAGAGATGGGAGGAAGCGAGGCTCTGGTTCAGGAAGCCCTATTCTTTTTTTTTTTAATATATATTTTATTGATTTTTTTACAGAGAGGAAAGAAGAAGAATAGGGAGTTAGAAGTATCGATGAGAGAGAAATAACAATCAGCTGCCTCCTGCACACTCCCCACCAGGGATGTGCCTACACTCAAGGTACATGCCCTTGATCAGAATCAAACCTGGGACCCTTAAGTCCGCAGGCCAACACTCTATCCATTGAGCCAAACCAGTTAGGGCAAGAAGCCCTATTCTTGCAGGAATAGGCTAAGGAAGCCCTATTCTTACAGGAATCTTCCTGCAATGGGCCTCTAGTATTAAATAAATTCAAAGTACAAACAAGTAGCAAATTAATCAAAAACTGTTATATTGTAAAATTAACTCAATACCCCTTAAGTGCTGAAGGATTGTGAAAGGATGACAAATAGGTCTGATTAATCAGATGTTTATTTAGGGTAAGACACTGAAGACACATTCAACTACTACATCACTATTTTTGGCTTTGGTTTAAGAATTAGGTATGAAGTATGAAATAATAAAGGAAATACCACAATTGCACCAATACGAAGTAGAATGGAATTCTTTGTATATTTCACTCAAATTTTGAACTGTGTATCATGTCTAGAGATAATGCCTCAAATTCTTATAAATTTTTCATTGTGAACTGTATTTTAACTGGAGGCAACTAGTAAATTAGAACTTGGCATGCTGCTTCAAGTCCTAAGAGATTTTTTAAAACTTGGCAGATCAGTTTTGTGCATGCTCACAAGTACACCTATTCGTATTTCTTCTATTTTATACAGATAAATAGTCCTCTAGAGAAAATTTAACTGCAAATTTTTTAGTTTTATAATTTGGTTTATTCATAAGTAATTGAAAAAGTCTTCAATATCTAGAATGTACATATTTGGCAGTTATCTGCCTGGGTATTTCTCAATCAAACTGATTTTCTTCTATTTTTTATGAAGTGTTGTGCCCACTAAATTCAAAATTGCTGTGAGAATGGTCCAAAGACTGTTTTATTTTATTTTATTTTTTACCATATGTACACTGTAACATACGCTAGTGGTTAAAAATGATGAGCATTTCTGCATCGGCTGTGGTGATGGAGTTGACACTGTAGCTAAGTGTATTTAGAAAGGAGAAAACTCCTGAGAAAATGCTTCACTCTCTGGAATATGATGCTAGAGGGCTTGTTCTTGCTGTTGCCTTTTAATAAAATTCTGGAATTTCAGAACTTAAAATCAACAATATGATATTTATTATCTTGGAAAGTGCTAGAGTGCAGGGATTGTACTGTTTTTACTGTTGTTTTTCCAAGTTCACACAGTGCCTGGAAGGACCTCAATATATAATGGGAACTAAATGAAGAAATAAATTAATCTTGTCATTTTATGGATTTTTAAAAAGTAAGCAAAAGGATCTGGTGAAGGTCACATAGCTAGTCAACAGCTCTAGAGTGCGAAAGATTGTCTCTTCCCCATGCAAAGTGTGTGGTGGGTCTGGATGGCTCTCTAGAGCTACAGTCCTTCACGTGGTGGCTTAGAATTCCTGGTGCATCTTCTGTTCTGTGTTCATCTTCTGGCAACTCAATATTAACATTTGCATCTACAATCATCACAGTGGAGGAAGAGAGGGAACTAGGAGAATCACAGACTGACTTTTAAAAGTTTCTGCCTGGTGTGACACATCCCTTTTCATAGTTCACTGGTGCAGTGAAGGCTTGGGTGTTGGGGTAGGGCAGGAGAAGGGTGAAGGGGGTTAATGGGGAAAGGGGGGAAGAAGGGGACAACTGTAATACTTTCAACAATAAAGATAAATAAATAAAAATTAATAAAAAATAATATCAGTGTTTTAAGAGTATCTACCAACAGGATTGTAATGATCAAATAATACATACAAATCCCTTAGAACAATTCCTGTGTAACATAATAAATACCAAATGTTAGCTCTTTAAAAAAAACAAATGAAAGTATGATTATTGCTACAGGGATAAATTAATGGTAAAAGATAAAGATTCCAGAAATAGCCCCAAGAATATATAGACATTTGGCAGATTTTTTTCTTCTTCTTTTAATTTTGTTTTATTGCTTAAAGTATTACAGAGTAGCACATATGTCTCCTTTTTTTCCCCCTTGACCTTTCCCCAGCCTCCCCTACCGCCCCCCCCCCCAGTGTCTTGTGTCCATTGGTTATGCTTATATGCATGCATACAAGTCCTTTGGTTGATCTCTTACTCCCCTCCCTCAACCCTCCCTGGCCTTCCTGCTGTAGTTTGACAGTCTGTTCAATGCTGTTCTGTCTCTGTATCTATTTTTATTCATCATTTTATAACGGGCTTTATTATCCAAAAATAAGTGAGATCATATGGTATTTTTCTTTCATTGACTTCTTTATTTCACTTAGCATAATGCTCTCCAGTTCCATCCATGCTGTTGCAAATGGTAAGAATTTCTTCTTTACAGCAGTATAGTATTCCATTGTGTAGATGTACCAGTTTTCTAATCCTGCTAATGGGCTCTTAGGCTGTTTCCAAATCTTAGCTATGGTGAATTGTGCTGCCATGAAGATAGAAATTCATATATCCTTTCTGACTGGTGTTTCTAGTTTCTTGGGATATATTCCTAGAAGTGGAATCACTTGGTCAAATGGCAGTTCCATTTTTAAATTTTTGAGGAAACTCCACACTGTCTTCCATAGCGGCTGCACCAGTCTACATTCCCACTAGCAGTGCACAAATGTTCCTTTTTCTCCGCATCCTTTCCAGCACTTGTCATTTGTTGATTTGTTGATGATAGCCATTCTTACAGGTGTGAGATGATACCTTATTGCTGTTTTTATTTACATCTCTCAGATGATTAGTGACTTTGAATATGTTTTCATATGCCTTGTGGCTTTCTGAATGTCTTCTTTTGAAAAGTGTCTATTTAGGTCCTTTGCCCATTTTTTAATAATATTGGATTGCTTGTCTTCCTTTTGTTAAGTTGAATGAGTTCCCTATAAATATTGGAGATTAAATCTTTATCGGTGATAACATTGGCAAATATGTTCTCCCATGCAGTGGGCTTTCTTGTTGTTTTGTTGATGGTTTCTTTTGCTGTGCAGAAGCTTTTTATTTTGATGTAGTCCCATTTGTTTATTTTCTCTTTAGTTTCCAATGCCCTAGGAGCTGTATCGGTGAAGAAATTGCTTCAGCATATATCTGAGATTTTGCTACCTGTGGATTCCTCTAGTATTTTTATGGTTTCCTGTCTTACATTTAAGTCCTTTATCCATTTTGAGTTTATTTTTGTGTACTGAGTAACTTGGTGGTCTAGTTTCATTTTTTTGCATGTATCTGTCTAATTTTCCCAACACCATTTATTGAAGAAACTATCTTGACTCCATTGTATGCTCTTAATATTTGTCAAATATTAATTGAGCATATTGGTTTGGGTCGATTTCTGGGTTCTTTATTCTATTCCACTGATCTACATGTCTGTTCTGTGCCAGTACCAGGCAGTTGTGAGAACAGTGGCTTTGTAATACAGCTTGATATCTGGTATTGAGATCCCACGTACTTTGTTCTTTTTTCTCATGATCAGTGCAGCTATTCGGAGTCTTTTTTTATTCCAGATGAATTTTTGGAGAGTTTGTTCTAGGTCTGTGAAATATACCATTGCTGTTTTAATGGAGAGTGTATTGAATTTATAGATTGCTTTGGGTAGAATGGACATTTTAATGATGTTGATTCTACCAATCCATGAACATGGTATGTCCTTCTATCTGTTTATGTCTTCCTCTACCTCTTTTTTCAACGGCCTGAAGTTTTCTGAGTAGAGGTCTTTTACCTGTTCAGTTAAGTTTATTCCTAGATATCTTAATTTTTTTTTGGTGTGATGATAGATGGGATTGCTTTTTTAGTCTTTCTTTCTGTAAGTTCACTATTGATGTATAGAAATGCCATAGATTTCTTGACATTAATTTTGTATCCTGCTACATTGCCAAATTCATTTATTAAGTCTAATAATTTTTTGATGGAGTCTTTAGGGATTTTTTATGTAGAATATCATGCATCTGTGAATAAGGACAGTTTTACTTCTTCTTTTCCAGTTTGGATGCCTTTTATTTCTTCATCTTGTCTAATTGCAATGGCTAGTACTTACAGTACTATGTCAAACAGGAGTGGTGAAAGTGAGCATCCCTGTCTTGTTCCTGTTCTTAGGGAAAATGGTTTTAGTTTTTGCCCATTGTGTATGATGTTGGCTGTGGTTTTGTCATATATGGCTTTTATTATGTTGAGGTATGATCCTTCTATTTCCACCTTGCTGAAAGTTTTTATCAAAAATGGGTGTTAGATTTTGTCAAATGCTTTTTCTGCATCAATTGATATGACTATGTAGTTTTTATCTCTCAGTTTGTTTATGTGATGTATCACATTTATTGATTTTTGGATATTGTACCATCCTTGCATCCCTGGGATAAATCCTGCTTGTTCATGGTGTACGATCTTTCTGATGTACTGCTGGATCCGACTTGCTAAGGTTTTGTTGAGGATTTTGGCATCTATGTTCATAAGGGATATTGGCCTGTAATTCTCTTTCATTATGTTGTCTTTATCTGGTTTTGGGATTAGGGTGATGCTGGCTTCCTAGAATGAGCTTGGAAGTGTTCCTTCCTCTTAAATTTTTTGGAATAGTCTGAGGAGGATAGGTTTTAGATCTTCCTTGGATGTTTGGTAAAACTCCCCTGTGAAGCCATCTGGCCCTGGGCTTTTGTTTGCTGGAAGCTTTTAGATGACTGCTTCAATTTCTTCCATCGTTATTGGCCTATTGAGATTTTAGAATCTTCCTGAATGAGTTTTGGAAGGTTGTATTTTTCTAGGAATATATCCATTTCCTCCAGGTTGTCCAGTTTGTTGGAATAGAGTTGTTCATAGTATTTTTTAACAATCCTTTGTATTTCTGTGGGATCTGTTGTTATTTCTCCTCTTTAATTTCTGATTTTGTTTATTTGGATCCTCTCTCTTTGCTTCTTGGTGAGCTTGGCTAGAGGTTTATCAATCTTTTTTATCCTTTTAAAGAACCAGCTCCTGGTTTTGTTGATCTTTTGTACTGTTTTCTGTGTTTGGGGGGGGGGGGCGGGGGGGTCTCTATTTCGTTTATCTCCACTCTGATCTTTATTATTTCCTTCCTTCTGCTTACACTGGGCTTTTCTTGTTGCTCTCTTTCTAACTCTTTGAGTTGTAGAGTTAGGTAATTTGTTACCATTGTTTCTTGTTTTTTGCAGTAGGCTTGTAGAGCTGTGAACTTCCCTCTCAAGATTGCTTTTGCTGTGTCCCATAGGATTTGGATTGTTGTGTTTTCATTGTTATTTGTTGCCAGATGTTTTTTATTTCTTTTTTGATCTCTCTGATAACCCAATCATTGTTTAATAGCATACTTTTTAGTCTCCATGTGTTTGATTTTTTTATTGTTTTTATTATAGTTGATTTCCAGTTTTATGCCATTGTGATCTGAGAAGATGCTTGATATGATTTCTATCTTCTTGAATTTGAAGAGACTTTGCCTGTGCCCCAATATATGGTCTATCTTTGAAAATGATCCATGTGCACTTGAGAAGAATGCATATTCTGTGGCTTTGGGGTGAAATGTTCTGAAGATGTCAATTAAATCCATCTGATCTAGTGAGTCATTTAGGATTGATGTTTCTTTGCTGATTATTTTGTTTAGAGGATTTGTCCAATGGTGATATTGGGGTATTAAAATCCCTTACTATGATTGTATTGCTGTTAATCTCTCCCTTGATATCCTCCAGAAGTTTTTTTTATGTATTTGGGTGTTCCTGTATTGGGTACATATATGTTTACCAGAGTTATTTCTTCTTGTTGGATTGCTCCCTTTAGTATTATGAAGTGGCTTTCCTTACTCTTTTTGTGTCCTTCACTTTGAGATCTAATATGTCAGATATAAGTATTGCTACCCCAGCTTTTTTTCATTTCCATTTGTGAAAAACCTTTTTCCATCCCTTCACTATCAATCAATCACGTCTTTTTTTCTGAGGTGGGTTTCCTGTAGACAACAGATATATGGGTCATTTTTTCTTATCCACTCAGTTACCCTATGTCTTTTGATTGGGGCATTTAATCCATTTACATTTAAAGTTATTATTGATAGGTATTTGTTTGTCGCCATTTTTATTCTTCACCCTGTGTTCCTTCTTCATTTCCTTTTTTTTTCCTTTTTATAGCAGACCCTTTAGCATTTCTTACATTGCTGGTTTGGCGGTAACAAACCCCTTAGTCCTTTTTATCTGTGAAGCTCCTGATTTCACTCTCAATTTTGATTGATAGCCTTGCTAGGTACAGTATTCTTGGATTCAGACCTTTCCTTTGCATGACTTTGTATATTTCATTTCATTCCCTTCTTGCCCGATGTATTTCTGTTGAGAAATCAGTCACTAGTCTGATGGGGGATCCTTTGTAGGTAACTTTCTGTCTCTCTCTGCTGCTTTTAAGATTCTTACTTTGTTGTTGGTGTTTGCCAATTTAATTATAATGTGCCTTGGTGTCAGTCTTTTGGGTTTCATTTTGTTTGGGACTCTGTGAGCTTCTTGAATTTATGTGTTTTTTCTTCCCTGTATCAGGAAAGTTTTCTATCATTATTTCTTCAAACAGGTTTTCTATTCCTTGCTCAGTTTCCTTTTCTTCTGGCACCCCTGTTACGCAGATGTTGTTTCATTTCATGTTGTGCCAAAGTTCTCTTAGGCTCTCCTGCTTTTTAATTTATTTTTTTTAGAAGCTGATCTGCTTGGGTATTTTTTCCTACCTTGTCTTCTAGCTCACTGATGCAGTCCTCTGCTTCTTCTAGTCTACTCTTGATGCTTTCTATTGATTTCTTTATAGCAACGATGTCATTTTCATTTCTTTGTTCTTCTTCATTTCCTCTTGGTTCTTACACATACTGTTGAATTTGTCTTCCATTCTTTTCATCCACCTTATGACAATTTCTCTGAATTCTTTCTCTGACAGGTTGCTTGCATCCATTTTGTTACTTCCTTTTCTGGTTATGCCTGTTTTTCTTTCATATGTGGGCTGTTTCTTAATCTCCCCATAATCTCTCTTCTTGGGGTGTCTAGTTATGTAGTTTTCTCTCTCCTTATCCCAGGCAAAATATGACCTTTCTGTGAGGGGGTGCAGAGCTCCTCCAAATCCACATGCTGGCCCCACTTGGGTATCAGTGTTCCCGGGTTCACAGCTGTTCACTGGGCATTGTTGCTGTAGATCTTGATAGATTTTTTTAAACAAAAGAAGAAAATGAAATACTTTCAAAATAGCATGGGAACAGGTGACTTTCAAGATTGAAAAGATAATATTAGATCCCTCCCAGACATTATATACATAGATCAACTCCAGATAGATTATAGGCCTAAATGTAATCGATGAAACCTTAGAAGTAGAAGAAAATACTGAAGTTTACCTTTATGACTTCAGGATAAGAAAGGATTTCATAAGACCTAAGTGAACAGAAATCATGAAGCAAATATGAATAATGAATTTGGCTACACAAAACGTTTAAATTTCTCTATAACAAAACACACCATAACAAAGTTAAATGGTACGAACAAGCTGTAAGAAGGTGTTTGAAATATGTGTAACTCACACACAAAAAAAATCTTCTATAAATCAACACAGAAGAGACAAACAACCAAAGAAAAAATTTAATGAAGAACATGAACAGAAAATTCACTGGACAGGAAACTCAAATGACAAAAAAATGTAAGATGTTTAGACTCACTCAAAATTATTGAAATAATTGATTTAAAAAATTTAAAATGATAACCCCATTTTACAATGATCAAAAACTGGTTTGAGGGTGGGTGGAAGGAGAGAGATCAACCAAAGGACTTGTATGCATGTGTATAAGCATAGCCAATGGACACAGACACCAGGTGGGTGAGGGCATAGGGAGGGAGCATTGGGGGGAATAACGACATATATGTAATACCTTAATCAATAAAGAAAAAAATGGTGAGAATAAAAAATGTGACAATAAAAGTCTTGGCAAATACATAAAAGAATGAGAATGTTTATACACAATAAATGAGAATAAAACAGATTTACCTATTTAGAAAAAAGTATTTAAGAAAAAATATATGTAATAATTAAATTAGACTCAAATATATGTAATAAAATATATAATAATTAAATTAGACAGCTAGCTGACAGTCAACGTGGGTGAGTTTCCAGAAGTCTTCCTTTCATTTAAAGCTTATTTTAAAAAATGTTTATGCATCCCCTCCAAAGGAGCCCTCTATTTAGTTAATTTACATTTAAAACATTATGTTTATCTCTCTGCCATGAGAACATTTAAGTTCTCTGTAAACAGAGCTTAAATATTTTATCAGAGATGCTCATTTCTTTCCATAAAGACATTTTTATTAAAATGTACAAAAATGTTCTGTCCTAGACAAGGTTTAAGTCAAATTTTTCTTTACAACCTTTTTAAAAGAGCAATCTGGTAATAGTTGGTCATATTATAAATTCATTATACCCTATTATCTTGCAA
Organism: Murina feae; assembly: GCA_004026665.1. Taxonomy (NCBI): domain Eukaryota; kingdom Metazoa; phylum Chordata; class Mammalia; order Chiroptera; family Vespertilionidae; genus Murina; species Murina feae. The sequence goes on along the minus strand of PVJC01018430.1, from coordinate 17,221 downwards.
TTCCTTTGCTAGGTAGAACTCTCACATACCTGCATTAGGAGACATGAACATATGCTAACTGAGCACTGTTCGCACACACAAAAAAAATCAGAAGCAATGAAAATGAACATCAGTAGAAGAAAGGAAAAAAATGTTGTGGCATAGTCATGTTATACAGGCAACGAACGGGAATTAGATCTATGTTTAGCAACATGGGATAAATCTTGAAGACAGAATATTGAGTTCTATTAAGCAAGTTGCAAGAGTGTGACATGAATAGTATGCTAGTTTGCATAAATTTTTAAAGTACACTTAAGTAATATTATGCATTGTCTATGGGTTACATATACTTGTGATCAAAAATGTAGCACCATATTTAGACTCACATCAAATTCATGATGGCATTGTCTCTAGATAACAAGGAACTGTGGGAAAAGGGGAGGCAAGTGTTACTGGGAAGAAGATTAAGGAGATCTCAATTTCATCTGTAATTTTGTTTTTGAAAAATCAGAAGCAAAATATGAGTATTAATTTGGCTGACAAGTACATGAGTATTTGTTACATTATCCATTTAATTAATTAAAATTTAATTAAACTTATAAGTAATGTCTAAGAGTTAAGGATTGATAGATTTGACTCCATAAAAATATAAAGTTTATAAAACCAAACCTGTGTATACAATAACTTAAATGATAATATGTGTCACAGCATACAAGGCAAAGTTTCATATCCTTAAGATACTTAAGCTCATTCAAATTATTCATCAGGGCTCATTAAGGGCATGAGCAAATAAGACTTGGAGTTCAGAAAAAGTGTTCATTTGAAATATGAAAACTGAAATTAAAATAGAATGTCCCTTTTAAATTCATTTTTTAAAAAACAATAATCAGTGTTGACTACATTAAGGGAGTTCAGACACTCTCACACATTTCTAGTTGAAGTGTAAATTATTTCAACATTCCTAAAAAACAATTTAGCAATGCCAGTCAAGAGTCTTAAAAATATTCATATCCTTTAACACAGTAATCCTATTTCTAGGAATCTGTTCTAAAGAAATTATCTGAAATGTGTACAAAACTTAAGACACATACCAAAAAAGTAATGTGGAGTGATTTGTAAACAGCCTAAATATCTAAAGATGGGAGAAAGAGAGTCTTAGATATAAATGTAGAAATAGAAATATAGATATATCTAGAGATGGGAAAATTAAAGTAATATATTCATCCATATGGACAAATATTAAGTAACCATGCAAGTTATGTTAATGGAAAATGTTTAATGACATGAAACTATACTTATATGAAATATCACATTGCAATATACAAATTTATTTATATAAAGATTATTTAGAGGATTGCCCACTAAAACAACCAAGAGGAAATATACCCAAATGTGAGCAATGGTTAGCCCTGGTTGATGGGACTAGTATTTTCTAAATCTTCTCTAAGAAGTATGCATTTCTTTTGTAATCAAGGAAAAAATTTCATTGTACAAGTACCACTTTTAGTTATACTGTTTAATGTAAGGAAATGTAAATGAGCAGCTTACTTAAAGAAAATTGCACTTTAAGATCATCAATTTTCATTATAAAATAAGGATTTTTTTAAAGGGTAGAAAATCCATTGACTTTGTTAAGAAATGGGGAGAATGGCCTCCATGGTGTAAACAGAGATACAGTTAATATTTCCACCCTTCAGGGGCGCTCTGATCATCAGAGGACCAGACAGTAAGTTGACTGGGGAATTGCTCCTGGACTAGAATTTGAGAGAGAAGTCTCCTTTATTGACACACATGTTCCGGTTCCCAAAGCCTGGAGAAATCCCATATGCCATAGAGATGAGGTCTCAAGACTATGCCCATTATGGAAACAAAACAAAAAAAAAAATAAATTTGCTGCTGAAACAAAATGGGCCCCATCTGGCTAACATTTGGAGATTAGTTTCCAGTCCACATCGCCACAAACACACTTGACAGTTCCCAGAGTAATTGGCAGTTCTGTCCAAGCCCAAATAAGACTGAAGCAGCAATTCTGTGTGGAACAAAAGGAGACCCAGTGCTCCTGAGGCTTAGATTGAGTGTTTTGAGATACACTGTTCAAACAGCACTTTAATAAATAAATGCATAAGGAAGTAAATAAGAAATGGGCTTATTATACAAAGGCTGTTAACTATTCAAATTATTAAGAGAAATTTACGTCTACACGTGTGACGTGAGTGACAAGTGTTGCAGGCTAGCCTCAAGGGAGAGCAGATGGGAATGCAGTAGATGAGAATTCGGTTTAGGATTGCAGAGGCCTAGATGAGGGTGGGGACCCCTGGGCTATGAGCCCAGAACCAGGAAAATCTGACAGGCAGTGTCTAAAAACCGAAAGTGAGGTAAGGAGGTTAAAGGAATGTGTGGATAAGAGTCTATCCAAAGAAGGTAGGCCAAGGGATTAAGGGGTGAACTCCATGAGAATGCAAATCATGGCAGGAAACTGAAGGCAATGGGGTTAGGAGGGCAGACTGAAGGTGGGGGTGTGGCTGCAGATGCCAATGTCTGGGACATTCCTGATGAAGAGTGAACTGGTTGGGAGGCAGGTGGGCATCAAAATACAGAGTCTGGGTTTTTTTTAAAGAAATGGTTCCATGTAAAGGAAATGACACCAACAATGACATAGAGGAAACAAAAACAAAAAAATCACTCTTGTTCCACACAGAATTGCTGCTTTAGTAAAGATAATGGTAAGTGTGACCCTACATTCATTCAGTCAGCTAAAAATATTTGGGGGGAATGCCTGCTCTATGCCAAGCACTATGCAAAGACCCAACATAAGCAATCATGCCCTGACCTGTTGGAGAAAGTAATATACAAGTAAATAAAGACACAACTCCACCCTGACAGAGACTATCCTATATAATAAAATCTTAATATGTGGTCATCCAGTCATCCATTCAACCAATCAAAGTGTAATATGCTAATTATACGCTAAGCCCACTCAACCACTTGCTATGCTGTGCACTGACCACAAGGGGGCAGACACTCAACACAGGAACTGCCCCCTGGTGATCAGTGTGCTCCCACAGGGGGAGTGCCACTCAGCCAGAAGCCGGGCTCATGACTGGCAGCAGTGGTGGTGGGAGCCTCTCCTGTCTCCATGGCAGGGCTAAGGATGTCCTACCGACAGGGAGCAGGTCTAAGCTGTCAGTCAGACATCCCCTGAGAACTCCCAGACTGTGAGAGGGTACAGGCTGGGCTGAGTGAACCCCACCCCTCAGTGCACAAATTTCATGCACCAGGCCTCTAGTAAAAATAAAAATATAATATAAAATGCCCGAAGAAAGTGAGAAAGGGAGCATTTGTTGAGTGGTCAGGGGAGGCTTCTCTGAGGTGATGTCTGATGAGTTTTCCTGGCAGAGAGAATGTTTTACACAAAGACCTTGAGATCAAAAACCAAAAGGAGAGAAAGAATTAGAAAAGCAAGGTAAAAACCTTGGCATATTAGAGCATTCTCCTCTGAATTGAAATCACACTTCCCATCAGAAAAATTTCTGAGCAGGCACCCTCCATGTTTGTATTTATTTACTTACAGATTATGTGCATGTATTATTACACTCGTTTCCATTATAAGACACATTCAAAAATGGAAATTCTAAAGCATGAGATGAAAAGTAAAGTGAAAGTTCTAATCGTTTCCTCTTCCTATATCACTGTGGATGGACATGCCTACCCAGAGGGAACTCCCTCCCCTCCCACAGCGTTGGAGGAAGTAGAAGGATCAAGGTGGAGCCCGGTGACCAAAAGGGCAAGTCAAGAGTTCATCTGGGGGAACCGCCCTCTGGCCTCGTAAGCCATGGCAAGGAGCTGTGGTTTTATTGCAGTCTGTGGGAGTCCCTAAAGAGTTGGAGCAGCACACACTACCCGGCTTGTCTTCAAAAGATCACTCAGTCTGAGGTGTGGAGACTAGATCAGACAGGGGCAAAAGCAGAATCAGGGAGATCACGCAAGAGATGACTGATGAACCAGATGAGAGAAGAGAGCAGCTGAAACTGGGATGGTCCCAACTGGGACAGGATAAATGATACACCCATACACATTTTGGAGGTAAAAGGGACATAACCAACTAATGGGTGGGTGTGAGGGGGAGGGAGGCTTTCAAAATCTTACATGGGAAATATCTATGAGATGTTTCAGTGGAATTGTCTAGCAGGCAAATGTGAAGCCGTTTATGACAAAAATATAAGTGAGGACAGCCTCAGCATAGAGGTGATTAAAGCAATCTGAAAGGAGAATATAAAGGAAAAGAACCCAGTTCAAGAATCAACCCAGAGAGCAGCCAAGAGACAAAAGAAACCCAGGAAGTGTAGAGGTCACAGATATCAAGAGAATGTCCGAGAAGGAGTCAGGGCATGGATGGGATTTGGCAGCCAGATCAAGAAGATACATACAGAAAAGTGTTCATCCATTTGGGCAACTTGGAAAAAGCAGTTTTAATGGAGTTTTAAGGGCAAGGAGCAGACAGAAGTCGGTGGAGAAGTGCTGGGAAGGAAAGAATGAGGAAGGAAACAGCATATGTAGAAAGCTGTTGTAAAAGTCTGGCGCTGAATGGGCTGGTAATGGAGGAAGCATGGAGATGGTTTAATATGGAAACCCCAGAGCATGTTTGTAAGTTGTTGGGATGATGCAATCAAGAGTGAAAATAGTAAGCAGATGAGAGAGAAAAGTCGCTGCATGCAGACCGAGATCAAGTAGGAGATTGGATGATGGAAAGATGTGTTAGTGCTTTTTGATAGCTTTTCATCTTTTTCAGTGAAATAAGAGGGGAGGCCATCAGCTAAAACTGGGGTAGGAAAAGGAGAGGTAGAATGTGGGAGGTTTGAGGAAAGAGAATGTCTGAGATGAAATCCTTAGAGAAAGGGAACCATGAACTTACTAGAGAAAAATAGCAGAATCATTAGCTAATGAGGAACATCCATTTGGGATCTGAGATGACAGATTTAAAGTAAAATAGAAATATGCTTTTCCTTCAGCAATGATCAGCTGTTCAAGTGCTAAACTGAGCTTTCTTCTTCTTCTCCTTCTTCTCCTTCTCCTCCTCCTCCTCCTCCTCCTCCTCCTCCTCCTCCTCCTCCTCCTCCTTCTTCTTCTTCTTCTTCTTCTTCTTCTTCTTCTTCTTCTTCTTCTCAGTGGTAATGAAATGGTAAAAGATTTCAAGGATGTAGGAGCAGATCTGTGTTTGAGATGTTAGAGGGCAAAGACGCAGACCAAAAGGAAAGATTTAAAATGCTGAAGAAAAGTCTACACATAGAAAACCTGATTTGAGAAACATAAAGACTCTTTTAAGCCCAGAAAAAAAAAGTTATTTTCCGAACGAAGAAGATGATGAATTTGTGCATCTTTGCATAAGAACCCTCTGCTTTTCCTCCC
>PVJC01018430.1:0-11736 GCA_004026665.1 Murina feae | reverse complement strand
AGCCCAGAAAAAAAAAGTTATTTTCCGAACGAAGAAGATGATGAATTTGTGCATCTTTGCATAAGAACCCTCTGCTTTTCCTCCCAGCCCCAACAGATGCTCTGCTATTCCCCCTTGCAAACAAGGACACAAGCTCATTTGTCACAAGGCTTGCCAAGGCTAAGGCAGTCAGACAACCGAGCAAGGGGAGAGAGGCTGGGCGCAGGGCCGCGTTTACACCAGGCTCTGTGTGTAAGGCGTGCAATGCTAGGTAGCACCGGGAGAGTATTAGCTTAAGCGTGAGATGAATTTTTATCAGTTTATGTAGTACCAGTGGACTCGCATTCCTGCACCGAAGCCTCGTAAATGTTCCTCTGGGATTAATGTGATTAACGTAAGAGAAGAGGCTCGAAGGTGAAGAGTTCTTGAGAACTGACACGTCTTCTGGAGACTTTTACAAGCACGACTTTTATTGATGCCTTGGGACCACTGAGTGTGAAAGTCCAGCCACATTCTAAACATTGCCTCCCAAATACTCTCCCTACCTCCATTTGAATTTATTTTTCCCCTTAAGAGCTATACATTATAACAATCTATAGGACCCCTCATTTAAACAATTCCTTACATACAACTCATAAGTAATTGCATATGATTTTTTAAACACATTGAATGTAAGTGACAGTTCCATTCACTATTGAAAAATTAAGAAGTTATACTTGGCTAATTGATATACACCATTCTCCACATACACTGTACTTCTGTTGTACATAAACTCTTTTACAGAAATTAAAATTGGCATAAGAAATATTTTCTTGGTTTATTTAACTCTTGGTTTGTCACACGTATTGTATTGTACACAAGCCAGACTGTCCTATAACGAAGCATGTCAATTTTACTACTGTAGTGAACATTCCTTCACAGTCAGCCAGCTGTTCTGCATCAGTCAGGGAAATAAAAAAAAAGAGACTTAGAAATGGTTAATGAAATAACTCTATTCCTGGGGGAACAGAGGTATGCAGTTCCTCTGAAATGTCTGCTAATCCAATAGTGGTTTAGGTTCTTTTCTTAAATAATCAATGCACGAGGGAAATTTTTTTCTTTTTCCCTTGACATGATTATGAATAGCGTGCGACTACTTATAAACACTGGGCACTGAACTACTAGAATAATCAGCACCTCTTTTCAAGCAAGGTGAAAGTGTGGTAGTGAAAAGCTCAGGGTCTTGGTTCAAATCTTGATTCTACAATTTACCAGTTCTTTTATTTAAGTCCTCTGCATCTCACCTTCTCTACCTTCCAAGTACAGAAAATTCTAGTAACCATTACACAGAGATTTGGTGAGATTTAGAAGCTATAAAACATGTAAATTCTTGGAACAGTGACTGGCACATAGTAAGTGTTCAATAAATGGTAACTAATATTGCACTTCCTCTTCAAGAACTGCCCCCCACCCCCAAACAAAATGAATGACAAAGGCTCCATCTCTTGAGAAAGAGCTTTATTTTCAAAACAGCCAAAAATTTCTTCATGCCCAGGTCTATTATAAAAAGAATACACTCTAAAAATATGCCAAAAGAAACCTTTAAAAATGTTTTGAGCAGAGTCTGTGTCACTAATATGTGAGTAGTCATTCAAAATTAACACCCATTTCAAAATATAAATTCTGGGTTTTTAAGCTAAAAAATCATAGTCATTTAAATATCTCAATACTAGACATATCAAGAAGGAGAACAGTGGCACTATTTGCTTTTTTTAGAACCCTGAAAGTTGCAAGTAGATCAGCCAACTTTGGGTTCTAAGAACACATTATCCTCTTCAAAGTCCTTGCAAAGCCTATGGAGTGATCTCTCTTTTCTTTTTATTTTTTTTAATTCAGCAAATAAACATTTCCTAGAGTCTAGTTACTTTCAATACATTTTTGCATTTTATACTATTTTCAGTATAATTTGGGGCTCCTGTTGAAGACCAAGCTGAAGGAAAGGGGACCTTTTTTAAGTCCCCTGTCAAATACACTCACTTGATGCCTCACCGGGGGCCTGGCAGCTCCTGCCACAGTGCGCCTGCAGCCAACCCACATCGCTCATGCCAAATGTACGTCCCTTTCTTCACAGTCTTTTCCCAGAGCTAATGGGAAGCATTAGAATATCCCCGACCCTAGTGCTGCTTTCACTAAATAGTGGCCCAGACCTTTGTGCATGCAGGATGCCCTGGAGACCTTATTCAAATGCAAGTCTGCAGGGCCTCTGTGGAACTTGCAAATGGTACTCACTGGGGTAAGCCTGAGACTCTGTGTCTCTGACAAGTGACCCAGGTGACTCTGAAGCAGGAGGGGTGACAGACTGCTTTTACAGAAGCACCAGAGGAAGACAAAGGTAACTGGCATCCGATTGGTTTGGTGTGATTCATATCTCCACCACTGACGTTCTCTGGCAATCTGATAATCAATAAATTGGTGAACCTCCCTGTAGCTCAGTCTCCATCTTTAATCCAGGAACTAATCCATCTGCCTCACAGGGTTGCTAGGAAGGGAAAATGAGATGATGCATTTAATTAAACATCCAGCAGAGCACCTGGCACAGAGTAAAGACCCCAAACAGCACCTATACAACCATTACTTCCTAAATTCCTAGGCTGTGGTTCAATCACCTGCTTAGTTTTCTCTTTTCTGGGTCTGTAACAATTTAGATATACCTGTGGCTCTGCTCTGAATTGTTTTCCATTTTCACTTTCTCTGTAAGAACTGAAAGCAATGGCCCATGTCTGATGAGGACCCGGGTACCTCATTACAATCCTATGTATGTGTCTAATTATTCCCTAAACGGGCACACCTCATTGCACGCTTTAATTTCAGCATCTCATTAGAGTGCTCCCTTTGCCCACCTTGTTATTCCCCATCCCTCCACCAATGTCCCTTTTTTCCTGCCCCTCCTTTCAGTCCTCACATCTTTTTATGTCCATTTCTTTATGCGGAGTATTAAATCCTTCCTTTTATGCTTCTCATTATTCCCTCCTTTCTGCACAGCTCATTACATCCTTCCATCTGTGAGCCTCATTATGCCACTCCATTTTTATCTCATTACATCCTCATCATGCACATATTATTAGCGCCTCCATTCATGCATAGCACTGCGTTCTTTCTCTCTCCTTCTTATCGCAACCTGCCCTTTCCACCCTCCCCATTTAATGCTTCCATTTATAAACCGCATTACATTCCTTTAAATGCCTTTATCATTACACCCATCCATTTATGCATCTCATTACACCATTACCCATGCACATTGCTATGTGCATTTCTATTTGTACATCTCATTAGGGCCCCATCAGACATGCACATGTCATTATTCCCCTTTCAAATGTTCACGGCGCATTACATCTTGTTATGTTTGCATCTCATTACATTCAGTACCCCTAGGTTTGACAACACACTAACAAAAACAGACAGATAAGTAAGTCACTTGCTTTTAGAAAATGAAATATGTTTCTTGGGCACCTAACATCAGTGTTTCTTAAACAAGTCATTCATTTCAGGAAGATTTACATGTATTTCTCTAGCTAGGAAACAACAACAAAAAAACACAATATGTTTTATATGCATAAAAAGGAGCTCTTAGTTTGCTTTGTTCAAATCATCATCATCATTATTTTTTATTATTTCTTTACAGTTGGTGTAATTACCCATGAATTGATTTGGGGCAAAAACTCTCTGAAGGAGACAGCTTAGGAATCATTGTCAATTTACAGATTGAGCAGTGCATTGAAAACACTGAGAAAAGATGTTTCCCAAGAACTCTAGTGAATGATGGTAGTAGGGTGCAAACTCAAATCTTCTGTTTCTGAAACCTACCTTCTTTACTCCATACAACCTTCTTTACTTCCTATTTACTCCAGGGGTGGGGGGGAATACTCTTATTCCTAAGTGTTACTTCTGTTGTTTAACCCATTTTACAGCACTTTCCTGGGATACAATGTGATGTCTGTGGACTGTAGGACTGGTTTGTTTTCTAAAATAAAACAAAACAATAGAACGTATTCCAAACACTTGACATTTCACATTTATCTATCTCCTAGTTTGGAGATCTAGATTAAAGAGGCCTTAATATGGCACTTCCCTTCCCCACAACAGGAATAAATGCAAAAATTAGGAGAAAGACATGGTCCTTTAATGAACTTCACCCCCAAGGTAAAAAAAAGGGTCTCCTCCACAAGGGGGAGTGCAGGGTACCAAGGAACACCCCCACACATGCAGAATCTTTCTTCCTCACAGATTCTAACCCCTGCCAGTCTTCTTGCTTCACAACACTGTGTTCTCTAACTCACTTTTATTTTTATTCAATTCAGAAATAGCTGACAATTTCAGAAAAGTAAAGACAGGTGATATCCTTTCCCACCACAAGATAGAAGAGGTGCTTACATTTCTTCCATACTTATTTCAAATATTTCTCTTTACAAACAGAAAGAAACTATTGTGAATATGCTCCTGAGGTTGGTGTTAGCTCCCTGAGTGTTTTGGGGGTTTACATGTATGTTATCATATTTTGTGTATCTTTTGCAATATGCTTTCTGAACTTAAGATTATCTTTTAAAGATATATCTGTTCATACATGTAGAGTTAGCTCATTCATTTTAGCACCTATTAAATCCATTGTGTAAATAGACCATAGTTCGCTTTATCCATTTCTCTACTAAGGGGTAGTTCAACTTACTATGTCTGCCTTGACCACTATTACTTCACCAATGCTTAGGGTTATGCTCTATTTGTTGAATGACTAAATGAGACTTTTGAAGTTCCCACGTCATGGAAGCAATGCCTTCTCTTTAAGTCCATGGTAAAGTCATGGTAGTTTGATCCCCTCTGTAACTGCTCCAAGTAGTAAACACATCAATAAAAGAACAGTTCTTAAAGTAAAACTAGGCTGTGACCAAATGTTGGCATGAACTAGTGTATTAAAATAATTGTACCTGAAAAGGGTGGTCTGATTCCCAGGACCTGAGTTATTTCTTGTGGTAGCAAAAGACAATAAAAATGGAGAGAAACGCAACAATTGCTACAGAAGGGTGGTTGATTTTTCTCGTGGTTTAAGAAACAACGCTTTAAGAAGTCACTGGAGACTGCTGCAAGCCCCTAATGCAGTCAGACAAATACGTCTGTGGTCACCAAAAAGATGGCCTATTTCAGACATGGGAAAGGGTTGTTGGATTGTAATTCGTCCAGCAACTTCAAAGCAGAGAAAGCCCTTTCATTATGATGTGGAAAAGAAATTCTTCATGCTGTGCTGGTGGGAATGTAAATTGGACAGCCATTTTGGAAAGCATTTTATCAGAACCTAGTGAAGTTAAGGATATGCATAACGTTGCATTCTTAATGTCTCATGCAAACAAACCTTCTGGAGCAAAGCAGATCATTATTATCATTTACAGCAAATCACCTCACCGGTTTCCCTTTGCCTCTGTTGCCTAGGACAACACTATGAGAACCAAATATCATCCTACACATTCTATGGTCTTTACTGTAGTTAGGGAACCCTGAAAATATGAATCTGGGATGTTTAAATAGGGGGTGGGCAGCTGTTCCCACTCTTCTGGGAGAAGGGAAGAAAGATCTTTGCTCCTTGGGAAAGATACTGGTTTCCTACTGCAACCCTTTTGGATGCAACTAAATCTTTCCAAGGGGAGGGTAAGACTAGTGTCCCCAGCTTGACAACCAGGGATGTCTCCAAACCTGGGTCTGATCCCCTCCTTGAAAAGTAAACTCATACTCCGGGAAGAGAAACCTCTCAAGATGGTCTCTCACTTCTAATCTGTCATAAATTAACTTCTAAAGCTTGTTCTCTTAGCCCAGGTCCAAAGTTTCAGTAAAATCTGCACAGAAAACCCAAACTGTGCAGAAATGTAAAAATATTTCCTCTACAGTCTTATACCTCCCTATGATCCACTCTGGAATGATTATTCCAAAAAAAATCTTGCCCACATCCACAAGGGACAGGTGTGAGGTTATCCATTGTCGGCCTGGTTCATGTAAGTGAAAAGGTGGAAGCAGCCTTGGGCCCATCACTAGAGGGACGGTTAGGTAAAATGTGGTGGATGCGCACTATGAAATCACTTTGCAGCAATAGAGGCAACTAGCTACACATGCAACACCATGTAGAGTGAAACAAGCAAGAAATAGGATGCAGTGTATGGCATAACATCACTTGGAAAATGAAAAATACACTAAATGTTGCTCATATTTTTCAAGAGTATATGTCTGTTCAAAGATACATATCACACTCAAAAGAGAACATATGTAAAGGGGAAATGGGAGGGGCAGACTGGGAATGAAAGCAGTATCAGGGATAAAGGGGGGAAAATAAGACAAGAGAGGGACCTTGCCCCCAACAGAATAACTTCCATAGCTGAGGAGCATAACCTCGCTAAATGACTTTCAAAGGATGAAAAAGAGCCCTGGTCGGGGTTGGCCTGCAGATCAAAGAGTTTGGAGTTCGATACCCATCAAGAGCATGTACCTCAGTTGCAGGTTCCCTAGTCCCAGCAAGGGCGTGTGCAGGAGGCAACCTGTCAATGTGTCTCTCACACATCAATATTTCTCTCTATCTATCTATCCCCCTCCTCCCTTCCACTCTCTCTAGAAATCAGTGGCAAAAAAATATCCTCAGGTGAGGATTTTTTAAAAAAAGGAAAGCCCCTCCAATGAGCTCTTCCACATCAGCACCCTGTGATCTAATACCACAGTAGTACATAATTGTACTAGATACTCAATACATGGTTGCTAGATGAAGGTGGCCATCATCAATTAGAAAAAAAAATCACTGCAATTCTTTGCTTTCCAATGTGAAAGGAGATCCTGTGGGTGCTGACTTACACTGCCAACAGTCCCGGTGATTACATTTTACTGCTGTCACCACTATAGAAATGTCAATGTTTTCTTAACATTTTGAGAACTGGTAATCTTTTGTCCTTGCTTCCACTTTGATTTAAAAAAAATGCTCTGCTGAATTTAGTGGGATAAAATATTTTAATTGTATTTATAAAATACATTTACTCAACTTTACTCAATGTGCCACCTTTATTTTCTAATCAATTCATGTGCTTTTATTAGCTTTTCTGTAAATGACTTTATATAAAGTCTTGCCATGTTTACTGCCAACATTCTGTGATGAGATTATTTTTTAATAATCCTTAGATGAGTGTGACAATTTGACTTTTTGAACCAAGTCAAATCATCTATCACATTAATTGGTTCTTAAATAAAAGAGTTCTTCGGAACTGCCCTCTGAAATGAATGAAGCAAAGAGGAGTGCCTTATTCCAGCCACTCAGAGCCAGGCCCATAGTCAGAATTGCCAGGACTTGCCAAGAAGTAATCCAGTGCTTCCCAGCATACAGGGACTCCAAGGACAGGGAGTTAGTCATGTCTATGTCGTGATTTCCAGTGAACGTAAGAAGCTTTCCACACTGACCTCACCTATTCATATGTGCCTAGAGTTATCTTACTAGTTTGGAATAGAAAAGGGGAGACAGTGCAACATGTGAGACACCCATGCTGAATACTGAACCTCCCTGAGTTCTTTCAGATCAGCACCCTTGCTGCCTCTGCTGAGTCTGTCTCCCACCTGTTGTCCCACCCTCTCTCACACACAGCCCAGCCTTCTGCCAAGCTTCAGAAAAGGCCCAATGAGTTCGATTTCCACACGTCACCTCTCCCTTCCATATTGCGCAATCTGGAATAATAACATCTCGGATTTTTAAGAATGGAATTTTTGCTCTTGCAACCAGATTATATATGTTGTCATATGAAACCTATTGTAGTAAAGCCCATGAGGGCTGACAAATCCCACAAATACCAATTAATGGAGACAGATCAGCCAGCCCCGCATCTGTTCCCAAGGGCGTAGGATTAATTTCCTAGTCAGTGAATATCAGAAAACCTGGGGAGCTTGTTTAGAAAGGCAGGTTCCTGACCTGAACACAGGCATGTAGGGTTAGGTTCCAGGAGTGGAACCTGTAGCTGGTGTTTTTAACAACTTTCCCTGGACTCCTGAGCACTGGTGATCTGGAAAAGCTGAGAGTCTTGAGAGCATGAAATCAACATGCTATCGTGATGAAGTCAGACAACCATTCTTCTTCAATTACTAACATTTTATTCTAAAAACTTGTTTCATGAAATTAAATCAAATGGACTCCTATAATACACATAGAGATGCTGGTACATATTTTTTAAAAGAAATGTGTTCTGAAAGAGCTTGATAGTCATAGCTGAATAATATAAAAAGATAAAACCCTAAATCCTATGTTTCATATAAATTAGCGAGAAAGTCAATGTGTCTCAATTAGTAAAAATTTATAAAAACTTATTGAGCATCTACTATTGGCAAAGTGCTATGCTAAGTATTTTCAGAAGCTACAAAATAAGTCAGTCTCCTTCCTAAAGAGCTTTAATTCAGTTGAGGGCCAAAAGATTCGTACAAAATAAGCATAATAATAATCACAAGCAAATCCTAATAATGGTATATTCCAATGTTCCTCCATGGGGAGTGTGGACCCGATGAATTGCTTTCTCACTTGCTTGGAATAGAAGACTGTGTCTCCATCTATTTGTCCTTGGTCCCTGACACCAGTTACTGTAAAGACTAAGTGTTACGAATTGAATTCAATTGCACCACTTTTCAGAAATTGAAATAAATTTAAAAATTAAATTGTACCATAAATATTCTTTTTATAAAGTTCCCTTCTATTCATATATATATATATATATATATATATATATATATATATATATATATATTTGTATTGATTTCAGATAGGAAGGGAGAGGGAGAGCGATAGAAACATCAGTGATGAGAGAGAATCATTGATTGGTTGCCTCTTGCACACCCCCTTCTGGAAATCAAGCCCACAACCCAGGCATGTGCTCTGATTAGGAATTGCACCCATGACCTCCTGGTTCATGGGTCAATACTCAACCACTGAGCCATGCTGGCCAGGTCATACTATTCAGAGTCCTTCTGTTAGTATATTCATTCACTCTACAGAGTTTCTTATAAGACACTCTGCCTACAAAATGTAGGACAATATAAATATGAAGATGAATAATATAGAAATGCATCATTAATTTTCTTCCCTCCATAAATTTACTTGACACCCTGGATTCCCTATAATTAGAATATGTGCACTGGAAATAGCCATAAGGGCATAAAGCCCTGCTATTATGTGAAAATATTGGGGATTATTTATACAAAAAAAAAAAAACCACCCTCTGGTTTATGTTTCTTAAACACATACTTGAAGTATGTGCCTAGAATTGATCTTATTAACCATAGGCACACATAGCACATGAGGCAATCCTATGTTTGTATCTGTGCAAAAATAACTTCGGAACAGAACTTAAATGTGCCAGGATCCAAACTCCTTCCAGATGTATACTTTCACTGATTTTTGGAAAATTGCTTCTCACAGTACACAGGCCACATTATAACATCCAGCGGCCACTTTGCACTTTTATGGAATCCATGGCGCTGACTCATGCTGCCACTGTCATCGAAATAATGTTGTAAATATCCTCTCATCTTTCCATGCTGCCTGGCTGACTTTTCCCCGGGGAGGCTTCACACGGGACTTTTTATACAGTTTCCCAAACTCCTGCTCTCATTAATGATTTTCTTCTAACACTGGTTCAAAACATGATTTTCCCTCCAGGGGCTTTTACCCCTCTTGAATTAGATGGTGTTTATTAGAAAAACCCTTCTTAATGGCATGCTTGCTAAGGTTACATATATATATTTTTAAGTCAGCAGAAATAATTTGGACTTCAAAATTCTTCGGTTTTATTGAGGCCTGATTTGAAGTGCTCTCAGAAGAATGTGTCCCCTGTAAGCAAAATCGTTATTTTCATTGAGAATTGGCCAACAGGGCGACCTTCCCTCCTTCATGGCACAATCTCGGTATTGATCCTCAATGCTGCATAACAAATACCACAAACCTAGAAGCTTAAAACAACACATACTTGTTATCTCACAGTTCCCTCAGGTCAGGAGTCTGCTTGTGACTTAGCTGGGTCCTCTGCTCAAGGTCTCACAAGGCTACAAGGTATTGTCTGGGCTGTGTTTTCACTTAGAGGTTTAAGTGTGGCGGGGGTAGTGGAGGGGAGGGAATCTGCCTCCAGGCTCACTCAGGTTCTTGGCAGAAACCATTTCCTGGGGTTTGTCAGAATGAAGGCCAGGATTTCTTACTGGCTATTGGCTGAAGGCTGAAGGCTACCTTTAAGTCCTAGAAAGCCACCCACAGTTCCCTGCCATGTGGCCCTGTCCATGGGCCATTCACAACTTGGCAGTTTACTTCTTCAAGTCCATGAGGAGAGTCTCTCTTTGCATCTAGCAAGACAGGTTGGGGTGTGTGTGTGTGTGTGTGTGTGTACATTATGACAATCATAGGATTGATGTCCTAACACTTTTTGCCATATTCTTGGTTAAAAGCAAGTCACCTATCCCTCCCACACTTAAGAGCAGGGGACTCTCCAAAGGGATGAACACAATTATTAGGGGGAGGGGTGTCACTCTAGGGTCTGTCCATTACACTCCCATTGAAATGAAACACTTAGAGAATGACTGACTCTACTTAGATATGAATGAGTTTCATTACTCTTCTGGAGTCTAGCTGCCTTAAAGGAAGTTTGCAATTCTCTAATCAAGTCCCCCTTAGTTCTCTTGTCTTGAAAAAAAAAAAGGGAAGTCGTGTAGAAATTCTTGAGCAATGTCTGGGGAAGCGACAGGACCCAGGAGGGTAAAGAAGATTAAGTCAGAGAAATAATGACCTCAAGGCTATTAAGAGAACAAATTTTCAAAAATTTAGGTATCACTGGCTGTTGGTTTGTTTGCTTGTTTTGTGATTTATTTTACTCTGATTTCCCACCAATATTTAGAACTGCTTGTGTTTCCTCTGTCTCTCCATTCAAGTTGGCTGTCCTGCGGACTTCGACAGTTTACAGAACTGTCTATCTTCTTCACTGGTTCTCTCTGCATGACACCTAAACCCTCTGAAGAAGGGGGATCTGTAACCACCTGCTTTCGACTTCAGTACGTGAGCATGGGGTGGAGCTTGCCATCTGCCTTAAACTTCTTAAATAGCTCTTTACCAAGACAAATGTGGTTTCTAGGTAACAACCTGGGACATTTCTGGTCTCAGGACAAGAAAAATGAAGGAACCCTTAAGTATTAGCTACTTTGTTTGCTAACAGTGCTTGTGGTAAATGAAAAATTGAACTTTAGGAGAGAAACAAGATGGCGGCATAGGGTAGACACCATATATGCAGCTGTGAACAACTATTCAGAAAAACCACGAAAAGAACACACGGACACCACTCGCACCCACAGGACGGCTGGCTGAGTGAAAATCCTACAACTAGAAAAGAGTCTGAGACTCAGAGGAGTGGCGGAAGCAAAGTACAGAGGTACGGAGGTGCGTGCATGGGCTTAGGGAAGGGCTGGTACCGGAGGTCGCGGTTCTTTTCCAAAACGGAGAGAGCCACAAGCTCCCAGCGGCTCTGAACTCCAGTTCCAGGCGAGTTTCGGAGGTCCCACAGACACCCAGAGAAGGGGGACTGACTGGCACCAGGAGGAAATCCAAAACGGGTTTCTCTCAGCGTTGCTAGCAGCAATTACTGTGGGACACAGAGACCTGGTGTCTCTCAGCGCAGGGCTGAGAAGCGCCATAGCTATTTGCTCCGCCCCGCCCGGCGAACTCCCCGAGGCCCCGCCCCTCCCAAG
>PVJC01018429.1:0-31326 GCA_004026665.1 Murina feae | reverse complement strand
TTTGCTAGAGGCAGTTTAATCGGAGCTGAGCTGAGCGGGCGCAGCTTCACTTTCGCTCCTGCCACAATGGAAAGGGCTGTTTACTCAGGTCCGTGAGTGGCGGCCGCCATGTTGGCTGGGCTAATTTGCATACAGCCGCTCTGATTGGCTGGTGGGCGTGGCTTACCCTGTCTCGGAGAAACGGTTAATTTTAATATTTTGCTTTTATAGAGTAGATAATAAAAGCCTAATATGCTAAGTGTCTGGTCATCTGATCATCTGTTCAACCAATCAAAGTGTAATATGCAATACGCTAATGATATGCTAAGGCCACTCAACCGCTCACTATGGCATGCACTGACCACCAGGGGGGGCAGACAGTTGACTCGTCGAACAGTCGCTATGACATGCACTGACTACCAGGGGGCAGACACTCTGACTGGTCAGTTATCTTGCTGCTGGGGTCCAGCCAATCTGGACTGAGTGAGATGGGCGGGACACCCTTGAAGCCCTCCCATGGCAGTCCTCCCTGGCTGGCTAACCTCTTGCATCCCTGCCCTGCTCTGATCGTGCACCAGTGGGGACTCTGGGCTTGTCCTGTCTCCTCTTGCAATCTGAGACCCCTCGGGGGACGTTGGAGAGCCAGTTTCGGCTGATCCCGCAGGTCAGGCCGTAGGACCCCAGGTGCATGAACTCGTGTACCGGGCCTCTAGTGTGTTACAGAAAGAAGCACAAAAGGATTCTGAGCATATTACTGAGCCCACACAATGCCTATTATCTGAATGATTTCAATGTGAACTATTTTAAGAAACTAAGTTATTTGGTGCATGCACCTGTTAGAATAAATCACTTTATAATCCTTTTCTTTTGATAGAATTACGACTGTCAAAAATGTTTAGACAAGAAAAAACGGTATTCTTTCTTCTTCTATTGGTCCCTGCTAAAATAGCACTCTGATGACTAGGAGAAAGCAACTATAGAAACTTGGAGAACAAATATGACTTTTAAACGACAGCCTAGATAATACCAGAGTCGATGGTATTCCTGGAGAAGGTCTCAGAAGTTAACTGTCTATAAATGAGTTTCTCTTCTCTTTGTCTTAGTGCTGAAGTTTTTACTGTTAGAGATTACTTTTTAGGGCTTGATGCTATTTTGCTTCCTAGGAATATCTGATTTAAATTAAAATACCTCTTGGGAGAGGTGAATCATCAAGCTTATGAATAAAAACATAAGTTCATGGATAAGGAAGTTAAACAGAGAAGGCAGATAGGCCTTCCAATATGTCACTGTATAAAAATAACATGACATGCACCTTAAATTTATACAATGTTACATGTCAAATTTATCCAACAACAAAAAATTAAAATAGAAGGCAAATATGTTAGGCAGGATAGGATATTCTATGCCATGGTAACATATAAATCTTAAAAACTCAATGATTTTACATAAGGTTTGCTTCTCACACACAAGGTTGCCAAGTAGGTTGTGACTCTGGAGATAACTTTCGTCCATTAGCGAAGAAAGCCAGCTTGCTTCCAGCTTGCTTTGTCTTCTCAAAAGGTGCCTGTCCATGGTCTCTGCCAAAAGACATGGCATGGGTCACCTCTACTCACGTCCCATTGATCAGAGCTTGGTCTCACTGTCCACCTCATACAGAAGAGACTGGAAAATACCTCCCTGTAAGCCCAGGCACAGGAAACAATATGATGCAGGCACCCTCAAACTACGGCCCGCGGGCCACATGCGGGTGTTTTTGCCGCTGCTGCCTGTCCTGCTTAAAATAAGATATGTGCAGTGTGCTAGGAATTTGTTCATAGTTGTTTTTTTTTTAACTATAGTCCGGCCCTCCAATGGTCTGAGGGACAGTGAACTGGCCCCCTGTTTAAAAAGTTTGAAGACCCCTGATATAATGAATGCAATACTGTCTATTCCACAGCAAAGTTATCATTCATGGTGAGAAGGATATTAAAAGAGAGATTAGCAAATTACAAATGTGAATTTAGCCAGTTTCAGGAAACATCTAAAATGGCTAATCTGTATATATAAAAGCCTAAGCGACCGTCCAACTGTTTGACCGTCTGACCTGTAGCTATGACAGGCAATGACCACCAGGCGGCAGACGGTTCAGACCAGTAGCTATTATACACACTGACCTCCAGGGGGCAAATGCTCAACGCAGGAGCTGCTGAGCTGCGGTGACTTGTCAGCTGTGGTTCTCAGGTGACACACCTGGGACCAGAGAGGAGGGAGCCCGATTCCAGGGTGTGTTACCTGAGAATCACCCTCTCACAACCTGGGACCCCTCAGGGGATGTCGGAGAGCCGATTTTAGCCCAATCCCCACAAGCCAGGCCAAGGGACTCCACTGGTGCATGAATCGGTGCACCAGGCCTCTAGTCTTGTATAAAGACATGAAGTTTAGAAACAGCAGCTACCTGACTCCACATACCTATCTGCCTGGTGTAAACATTTGTCAGCCCCACAGGTCCTGACCGTCCTTTTGCTAGCTCTATCTTATTACTTCTCCAATCTCATCCTCAGGAAAGAGCTGAGATGTTCTTTACTGCTAAGGCATGTCACTGTCAGGAACATGGCCAAACATAGTTCTCTACCTTCCTTACGTCCTGAAGAAGCTCACAGATGAGAGAGTGAGCCACCTGCCCCCTCGAGTAGTATGGATTCTAGAGACTCTCTTTTTTTTCCACTCTGTGGAATAAAGAAAAAGAAGAAGAGATTTTCAGATTCAGTATAAATCTCATCCTCACACCAGATCCTTTGGAACATGGAGCTGGACTTTCAGGAGGAAGAAATATAAAGGAAAGACCAAGTGCGTTGGCTAGGAATAAACTGGCTTTACCTGACATTCATTTTGTTTAACTCTTCTTTGTAGGAAAGTGATTTTCCAAGGCTTTTCATTATGATTTGCAAGTACGATTAAATACACCGCTGAGAAGTTGTGATGAAAAATTAAATTCTATTTTTGTTTGAAAACCACCTTTGTAGGTACCATTTTATCATCAAGGAGAAAGATGTAGCTCTACTTGGCTCGAAAATTTCCTTTCATCAAGATAAGGAGATTACAAAAATAAAGTCTTTATAGAAACCTGTTTCAAAAGACATTACCATTCTCTTACAGAAAATACGATTTCACATTACCTTATGTAATAAATATTGATTGTCATCAGCTCAATTCAGTAAGATGTTTGCAAGTATTATTCCTGACACTATATCACACATCAAAGTGTTTAACAAATATTTTGTAAATAAAATAGAGATGATTAAAATGAGCAGTGAGTATTACATTGCTTTTCAGTTTGCTAAGTATAACCAAATACCAGATGATTCTAGTTACTGTGTAAATCAATGAGCAGGAAATTGATAAATAATTTCTGCACAATTATTGAGTCAACATCAGCCTCAGAGTAAAAACCATGTTGAGCCCAGCTAGGGTGGTAAGTGGTTGAGCATCGACCTATGAACCAGAAGGTCACGGTTCGATTCCTGGTCAGGGCACATGCCCAGGTTACAGGCTTGACCCCCCAGTGTCAGGTGTGCAGCAGGCAGCCAATCAATGATTCTCTCTCATCATTGATGTTTCTATCTCTCTCTCCCTCTACCTTCCTCTCTGAAAAATCAATAAAAAATATATTTAAAAAGACAAAACCATGTTGAGCATATGAGTAGAGCAACAATGATTGTTTCTGAAGTCACTGGTTTCTGAGGCTGAAGCTAAAACAGATAATGGGTTTATGGAGGATTAGAGAAATGGCCTTAACATAACAAGGCAAGGCTACTATACATTAAGAATGGAGACCAAAGCAAACAGCAAGAACCACCATCACAACAACAGCAACATTCAATGTCTCATTTCCGATGACCCCATGCATTTGATTGTCACATGTTGGATTGAAATAGTCTTTAATACCAAGTTAGATGAAAAGTCCTGGTCACGAGTGTTTCTTTCGGGACACACGATTGTGAGGACTTTGACCCCTTTCTCTTGCTTTTTGTCTTGGTGGCCATGATGCTAGAATCTGTGAGAACCTGGAGATGACGAGGCTGGACAGAGCAGCTGTGTGATTGACCACTGCATGGTCCCCAGGCAGAGGACTGAGTCTGCTCACTGGGTGGGGATAGCCCATGGTGCCTGATGGATGAGCCCGCCTCTTCTCAGGTCTGACACCACATGACCCGTCCACCAGTCAAGGCATCTGGAATATGAGATTGTGGAATGAACTTGACTCAAGCGGGGGGCGGGGGGGGGGGTCTTTCCTGAAGGAAAGAGAATACCAGAAAGAGAGAAAAGGCTTGATTATAAGCACTATGACTGGGACCATGGCACCCATAGTTCAAGCTGTCGATGTATAAATACTGGATTGAGAACTATCTACCTGTAAACAAAGACTTCGAGTTTTCATGGCACATTAGATGAAAATTAAGATTTTTATAGAGATAAGTCTACTTAGTTCAGCCAGTGAGGGCTGAAAAGGAATCGACGTGGAGCTCACGTGACTCTCGCTAGTTACAGCTTGGGAAATACTCAGGTCAAAGCAGCTAAGGCCTGAAAGCAAGGGTTGAAGTGCGCCTACAGCCCAGTTGCCTTTATGCAAGCAAAGCAAAACAGGGACACGTGTGCCCAGCAAGCTGGTCTCGCTGGTGGGCAGCCATGGCTCAGCCTACCCAGGGAGAAAATGGGAAGGAGATAAGCTAGCAGCTGCTCAGAGCAAGGCCTGATGGTGGATGTGGAGGTCTTCTGGGTGAGCCAGCGAAAAGAAGGTCGAGGTTTTGCTTGTGTGTTGCCTATAGAAAGACCCCCTCCCCCCAGCTGGGGTATTTCTGCTTTCCTGGAAGCCGGGTCCTCCTTGTGGGGGAAGGACATGCGGGTACAAGTTGTGTTAGTGTGGGCACTGCAGTGGGCTGCTGGAACAGGCATTCTCCTGCAGACACTGCTCATTTCTAGCCACTGTCAGCTGTCGGATGTCCTGATTTCAAGGTCTCTGCACTGGGATCAATGACTTCCCGTATTAACACACCAGAGGAAGGTTTCATTCCAAGGAAGAGGTTCAGGAAGAAAGTGATGTGATAGCAGAACGTTTCCTGGGTAAGAGTGCAAAGAGAGACCCAGCCTCTGGCCAACAGGCTCCCGCACCCAAGTCTTAGCCAAATACCTCAGGGCAACATTGTTGGTCGAAGGGCTCCTGGCCAAAGACTACAGAAGTCTCTTTTTCCGGAAGACTCTCCTTACCTCCCCAACTCCTGAGGGCATGTCTCTGACAATTCCGCGTCACAGTGCAGACATTGGGTGGTTACTGAGCTTCAGCTCTGGGCCACTCGCCTCTGTAGTTATTTCTTGGCTCTTAGCATATGCGACATAGTTATCTGTCTCTTTTCTGACTGTGTCCCATCCAGGGTCACCCAATTGCAAAAACTTGGGAGGCGCTATTCACATGGCGTTCTCTGTAGAGGACCTCTCCTGGCGGTGTGCTCTGCACACTTTATTGCTCCGTCCTTTGACAGCAGAACCGATGTGTGTTGCTTCTTGAAGTTCACGCTAGGGTTTCATAAAAGGTGCTGCACACAGTAGTTGCTCAGTTAATGGAACCGTATGATTATGGCAATGATAGTTATGCTGAATGTATCTCCTCTGAAGAAAGAATTAAGTATATGCATAGGCTGTTCAACTTGTTTGGCCTAAACTTTCAGCTGTGAGCATTCTTTCCTGACCACCTTCTTCTTACTCTGTGTATTGAGAATGTGAACAGTTATTATATTTTGAAGAGATTTCATTGTCATATTTATTTTATCAAGGAAAAGAGCTGAATTTAAATCAAACGCAGGTAAAAATGACGTAGCTCTAGATTCCCATGGTTTATTTTAGCCAGAGACAAGAAACTTCTCTGCCTTGTCTAGCTATTCCAATGGTTCTTACGGTAAATCAGATAGAGGTATTAGTTATCACGCACACCAGTGCAGCTCTTCAGCTCTGTTTATACCATCGAGATTCTAAACCTCACGGGGGTCTCTCAACAAACCTCACGGGGGTCTCTCAACAAACCTGGGCCTGTTGTTCACTGAGGTCACTTGGGAATGAGTTAGCTTCTTCGACCCAGTTTCTAAGTTGATTTTCTATTCCATGATGATATTTTTAGTTTTCTCATAAATATGACGCAGTTTCACAGCTCATATATAGAAACCACATTTATTTTTCACACATTAAACGTCATTATTTATTTCATTTCCAGAGATAGTTTTGAACTACTTTGATTAAAAAAACACACCCTACAAATATAACCAAATGTAAGCAAAAAATCAAGCAATGATCCAATTTGCTCAATGAAGTGTTAGACCTTAGACTGGGACACCGAATATTTAAAACAATGGTTCTTGTGCTCAAAGAACATGCTAACTGCAGAACGATGGAAGTGATTACAAACAATCAAAAACAATATACTGATATAAAGGCTATCTTTTGCACTTGTTAAAAATAATTCTTTTAAAAAATATATATTTTCATTGATTTTAGAGAGGAAGAGAGAGGGAGAGTAAGAGGTAGACACTTCAGTGGTGAGAGAGAATCATTGATTGGCTGCCTCCTGCACGCCCCCCATTGGTTATTGAGCCCGCAAACAGGGCATGTGCCCTTGACTGGAATCAAACCCAGGACCCTTCAGTCCGCAGGCCTGCGCTCTATCCACTGAGCTACACCAGCCAGGGCTATCTTTTGCACTTGGAATTGTTTTAAACAAGGCCGAAGATCAATGCTGAATGGGTTGGCACTTGAAGCGGGACTTTAAACATGGGTTGGAGAAGAACACTCCGGGCGCCTCAGTAGGGAACACCCTCCCGCTCCCTCATTGATGGAATAACCCAATATTCAATGAGCATCAGCATCTGCGGGACCTGGAGCCCATACCCCTGCCTTTCCCGTGACTACAAATGTTTTTCCTTCGGCCTCAAATTAAACGCCACTCTTTCCCCCTCAGTCCCCTTTCGCCCCAGAGTAGGCACATTCTCCCTCCCGCCCTGTCTTCTGCCTTTGCTGCCTTTCCCGAGTCTGTAATCGCATGCTCACTCGTGTAATTCTATGTCAGCGTGGGTCCTTGGCCAGCATGGAGGCTCCAGAGGGTGGGGCCCGGTAGACCGGTACTTTATTCATTATCTAACCAGCAGCCAAGCACCGGGGGCCTAGCACGCAGGGAGAAACAAGGCAAGCACAGCGGGCGCGGGGACAACAGAGGTGCATGCAGCGTGGTGTCAACCTAAGCAGCACGCGTGTAACCAAGAAGGGCAGGTGTTCCGGAAGCAGCTAGATTTCCAGGGCCAGCTCTCCCAGGAAAGTTTTCCAATCGAGAACACTCAGTGGGGCGAGATCACAGTGCTCCTGGCGTGGGAAGGCCACTGTCCCACAATACACGTTTCAAGATCCCTGGTAGAAGCCCGGATGGTTACAGACCAGATCGACGCGCAGATTTGAAAGAACTACGAGACGAGTGACTGCGGTGGAGTCGATGCCTCGGGCACAGTGCCCTTCAGCGAGTGACAACCCGCAAGGGCGCTCGGGGGAGGGGAGCGGTGCGGAGAGCTCCTTGCTCTTGGCTATTTTTCTCTCATGGATGTGTAATTATTCTTCTCTTTGTCTCTGAAATTATTGTTTTAGGCTTCCCATTTCAGCTTGTTTATTATGTGACAAGATTAACGACTGTCACACAAAATTACCAGTAATTATGTGCATTTACTATTTTGCGTAGCCGAGGAGATGGCAATTAGCAGGTTTTAGGACCCTGGCGATTTCATCTTTAGACATATTTTCCCTAATATTAATCACTATGTGCAAGCCATCGCCCTACTCAGTTGTAGTGGTTGTACTTGTGCTGGCTGAGAGGATGATCATTCCTAAGGACACGTGTGTGCAAACACACACACCGACATACAAATCGCCCTTCGCGAGGGCATCGGAGGAATACTACCAACGCAAATAGGACCAAGCATGTCCGTACACAGGAATCAGGGAAATGGGTGTTTGTTGTGTTTAGAGGGGAAATAAGAAGGGTGCCACTCTGGAGTCAGGGTATGAAGAGGGTGAGGTGGGACAAAGGAGATGCCCCTTCCTCTGGAGGGAGGACGTGGGCCCTGCTCCCTGCAGCGCAGGCCAGCGTCGCAACATCCCTGTGAGAATTAGTCCCTGAGAACAACTCCTTGCATGAGATTCCACCCCGGTTCCCAGGTCCTCCTGGGAGTCTTTGCAGGTAAGGGCAGGACGATTCATCCAGGCCTGACCCTGACTCAGGCCTCCAGGCAAGTTTCTGTAGCTCTCTCTCCACTTCTTTTTCTTACCTCAGGAAACGGGCATTAAAGTGCATCCCAAACAGGCACAGTGAGGGTTCCATGCCCTCCTCCCTGGGTATGCTTGTTCCCTTGAACTGCCCTACGCTCCTGTCCCTGACCAGGGACAGTCTGCGGGTCCCTTGGGACGTCAGTCCCTACAGGTCAACCAGCTCTGCCACGCCCTCCCGGGGAGACCCTTGGGTCCCCCCTCCGGACCTCCTGCAACAGCTCCCAGATTCCAGCCGAACGAATGATGCGCCGCATCCCACATGAGGCCCTGGAAAGGCAACAGGGACCAGAATCCCGGCGGTCTCTGCTCTGGTGGTTTGTACCCTCTGGTGAAGCAAGAGAGGCGATGAACGAGCAAGCTGACGAGAGGAAGTGATTTCACATAGTGATCCGGGCACAGGGAACCAAGGCCGCGCTCAGGAGAGCCATGAGCAGAGGGGGGCATGCAGTCAAGCACCTGGCAAATGAGTTGGAATCTCAGGGCTCAGCCCTGGGCCCTCGTGTGAGCACTGATGTGTACCAACCCCTCTCCTTCCCCAAAATAGAGACTCTTCCCAGTCGCTCCTTACAGATGGGGACACCGAGGCACGGGGGGGGGGGGGGGGGGGGGGGGGCCCCCGGGGGGGGGGGGGGGGGGGGGGGGGGGGGGGGGGGAGGGACTGCACCCGGGGACAGGGCTGGCGAGCGGCAGAGCTCGATTCAGACCCAGAGCCCTGCCTCCCAAAGCCCAGGCTCTCAGTCACGTCATTAGAACAGTCTCTCAAGAGGCATGGGCTATTGCCTGGATGTTTACCTTTTACTTGGACGTTTTCCCTGCGAGGCCACGAATAAACTGATGGTTTGAGCTCAGCCCCAAGAATAATGCCCAGGCCCTGGCTGGTGTGGCTCAGTGGCTAGAGCATGGCCTGCAGACTCAAGGCTCCTGGGTTTGATTCCCATTAAGGGCATGCACCCCGGTTGCAGGCTTCTTCCCGGCCCAGGCTCCGGGCGGGGCTCATGCAGGAGGCAACCAATCGATGTGTTTCTCTCACATCGATGTTTCTCTCTGTCTTTCCCTCTCTCTTCTACTCTCTCTAAAACGCCATGGAAAAATATCCTTGCATGAGGATTAACACCAACAAAAAAGAAAAATAAAAATGCCCCGTTCTTAGTCTATTCTTAATCAAAGTTTATCAAATGAGCACATGCTCGCACTCAGCCCATCTCAGTGAAAGAAAGGGTCAGCGCTTCGCATCAGATAAGTAATTAAAATGTTAGCTTTCCCTCCCTCCCCAACTCCCTGAGTTAGACTCATAAGTCTGTCGTTGAACTTTGGGTAACAGGGAGATTTATAGGGCAGGAGGGCTGGCCTTCACCATATAATATATAAAAAGGAAATCAAGGAAACCAACTCTTTTAATTTGTTAGCAAAGGTGAAAAGGAGTAACGTGGATCAGCTCTGAAGAAAAACACGTGGAAGCAAGGGACCTGGAGAGCCGTAAATTCCCCGCCTCCCACATAAACACGACGGTCCTTGCGCTCTGAGGAGAAGCAGTTTGGAAAACTTCCACGCGCACGCATTTTGGGGAAAATGCAGGGAGGAATACAAAGTTGGTTTGATGTCTTTCACAGGCACGTCAAAGTCCGGGGCCATTCCATCATTTTCACGGCTTTTTCACTATTGTCACCCGAAGCATTGCCACAACCGCCCCTTGAACGGCTGCAGTAAATTTGAAAGGCAAGTCAGCTGCAGAGTTTTTCGCAGGAGAGAGAACTATATCTGGTGCTTTGGAACGTTCTCCTGTGTCAGCACAGAGAAGGTGAGCTGGGGAGGGGCAGCCTCTGCGGAGGGCTTCTCTCCGCTCGGTGTCGGCCCCCAGGATTCTGGAGGCCTGGTCACAGGAACAGTTAAGGATTCCGGGTGCTTTTGAAATGCTTCGGTGAGTTGCGTGACTTACGTGAGTCTGAATATGGCATTTGAGGAAAAAAAAAAAAAAGATTCTTCCATGACAAAGTGAGCATTTATACAAGAGTGCATCGGCCACAGCGTTCTCAGAAGGGACTGCTGTGTTCCTGCCGCTGCTGAGTTTGATGGAGAAGGAGGGTGCTATAGACTGAAATCCTCACCCCCATGGGCATGAGACCGTTAGAGGTGGGGGTGATTAGGTCACGAGGGTGGAGTCCTTTTGAATGGGATTAGTGCCCTTTATTAAGAGGTTTCAGAGAGCTCCTTTGACCCTTCTGCTTGGTGAGGTTACAACAAAATCACAGCTGGCCATCTATGAACCAGGAAGCTGGTCCTCACCAGACCCCGAATCTGAGATGCCTTGATCTCGGACTTCAACCTCCAGAACCGTGAGAAACAAATGCCTGCTGTTGATAAACCAGCCAGGGGTGGACCCTGTATGGCAGCCTGAATCGATGACGAGCGAAGAAGAATGCAAGAGACCATTCTCTACATTTTGAGCCCAGTGCCATGGTGCCTTCTTTTTTAGTTAAAAGTGTGAAGTGTCATAAGCAGGAGTTACCCCTGTCTGTCTCCAATTCTTTATTCATCTCTAAGAGGAGCACTGGAAATGAGTAGGTGCTTCCACACGCTGGGCAGAGACCTCTCTGCTAAATGAATTCCCTGGGGCTGGGCAGAGTGACAAGAAAAAGGAGGATTTCATACAGTTAGCCAACTAGCACCGACACAAAGGAGCTGGGGACCTCACGTATTCAGTCTCTATTATCAACCCATTTTGTAACATCACAGTGAGAGAACCGAGCCTACTAAGTATTGAAGCAACACAGAGGGAGCAAGAAGGGCAGTGAGGAATGAACAGTTGCCGCGACCCAACATCTCCAATCAAAGTGACGAGAGCCCGGTGTACCGCAGCAGCTCGGAGTCCAGGGGACAATAGCCCTGTCCAGTTTGGCTCAGTGGGTGGAGAGTCAGCCTGTAGACTGAAGGGTCCCGGGTTGGATTCTGGTCAAGGGCCCATGCCTGGGTTGCAGGCTCGATCCCCAGTAGTGGGCACGCAGGAGGCAGGCCATCAATGATTCTTTCTCATCGTTGATGTTTCTACCTCTCTCTCTCCTTCCCTCTCTGAAATCAATTATATATATTTAAAGAAATGCTACTAGTTAATGAGTGTTACAATTACAAATGGTGGGCCCAGATTCTAATTCTGACCTTGCACAGAGTAGATACTCAAGAAATTTTAAAGACCTATTTCCTGACCAGTTTGATGCGCTTGAAAGAAAATAAGAAATAGGGATTCTGTTGTTGTTATCCTCTCAACTTGGAAGAGAAGGTATGACAAAGGAAAACCAATGACACGTATGTTAAATGGTTCAAAGCGCATCTCGAGGTGTGACCACGTGGGAGGTGGAGCATGAATCAGCTTTTTTCTTTGCACCCCACCCCTTAGGTTAGCAAAAGCACCATGGCGCGTAGAAAGCAGGCACGACTGTCATAAATGCAGGCCGAACAGCAGGTGGCAGCAAAGGCTACCATAAGAGATGTCTACTGACTGGCGGAGTAGAGAACTTGTTTGGCTGGCTGCAGAGAGAGGGCCTCACCCAGGGTGCCTTCTTTCCTACTTGCAAGCAAAGCACATGATGTGAGAAAGAAAGCTATTGGGAAGGGTGGCCCTGATAACCAGGCTTAAATGCTTTTCTGTCATTTCAATCGCCTTCCGACGAAATGAAAGGATTAAAAAAGCTCACTGAAAACACACGTATCCCCAGCAGAGCCCAACTAATCCTCTTACAGAATGGACATTTAGGCTGCAGAGAGATGTGTGTAATAAGACATGACATGCAATATTTATTATAAAAATTACCATTCAGACTTGCGTGGAAATATGCCAGTTGGAAGGCGATGTGTGTGTTGGCTCAGAAGAAATATTAATGGAAGGACATTTGTATCCTTCAAAGAAAGGATGTGAGCAAAGAAAACATTAAAGCAGGCCTCCTCGGAGCAGGTGCGCTCCTTGAGAATGTGATAATGGCCTGAGGAAAAAAATAGAAAGCACAGAGCTGCTAGGTCTTCTTGAAGGATCCAGACTCAGGAAGGATGAAACCGCTACCAAGACAAGGTTGCGTTCGTGTGGGGGAGAGGGAGGGTTCAACCTGTGGCTATTGTAGCTCAGGGGATCTTCTGACAAGCAGATGTCAGAGCGGTGCCAGCATCAGGACCAGCTTCGAGTTTCCCAGGGGAATCAGTGAGGATCCTAGAAGTCGGTTTGGGCGGAAGCCTACACCTGACCTATTCATGTCTCCGCTGGGATGCTATCTGTTTTAGTTGGTGTCCAATCAGACTGGGGACTAAGGGATGGAGGTGAGTGTTTCCCAAGATATTTCAAATAACGGAGGACTAAGGCGCCCAGTAGAGGGACTGTAGGCTCTGTCGTCATACCCACTGGGTTCCAGATGCCATCGCAACCCTGTGTGAGGTTGTCCAAGTTATGAAATCTCCCGAGTCAGCTTCTTGAATGTAAAGCGGATGCTCTAGGCTGTGTAAGGGTTCAATAAGACAATGTACCGAGATGTTTACCTCAGAGAAATTAGGTCAAGTCATAATTGATCTCTCTTCAGGAACATGCCTCAAGGTGTGGAGGGATTTTTTTTTGTGTGTGTGTAGAGGTATTTTGAAGGATGACTCCAAACGTTTCTCTCGTGAACAGCCTCCATGTTGAACATTCCTAATGGCGCTACCTTCCGATGGAGCAGAATCTCCAGGGACTTGCGTGGCGAGGCCAAGGCAGACGCTAACACTAGGGCTGAGCAGATGGCGTGAAGTTGGCCACAGCCCTGTGTTCCAGCCACGGAGACCACAGTCCCAGTTTCATTTCCTATCTCTGCGTGCGATACTTTGATTTCCCTCTGAATTCTTGGAAAGGAGAGCCAGCTCTGCCCAGTCACTAGTGGGGCAGTGGAGGGAGAGGGGGGTAACTGAGTGAGTTCCGCCATGAAACAAGCTGCCCCGTGCCCCGTCGATAGCTCGAGGCAGAATTCTCAGAGGGAGTGGACTGTCACTTGGAAATGTGCGTTCTACTAACACGAAGACTACGCACACTCACGCGTTCACACACGCGCCCTCAGCCTCTTCATGTTTCTCAGATGATCCTATAGTTACTGTAAAATGAAAACAAATTCTTCATGGACACTTGATATTTTGCTTAAACGTTACAGATGAGGTTTTTTTTTTAAAAAAAATGCTTTTAGCCCTGACCGGTTTGGCTCAGCCTGCGGACTGAAGGGTCCCGGGTTCGATCCCTGTCAAGGGCATGTGCCTTGGTTGCGGGCACATCCCCAGTTGGGAGTGTGCAGGAGGCAGCTGATCCATGTTTCTCTCTCATCGATGTTTCCGGCTCTCTGTCCCTCTCCCTTCCTCTCTGTGGAAAATCAATAATATATATATATATATATATTTTAAAAAATGCTTTTATTGATTTCAGAAAAGGAAGGGAGAGTGAGTGAAGGATAGAAACATCAGTGATGAGAGAGAATCATGGATCAGCTGCCTCCTACACGCCTCCTCCTGGGGATCGAGCGCCCAGGCATGTGCCTGACCAGGATTGCAACCGTGACCTTCTGGTTCATAGGTTGAGACTCAGCCACTGAACCCCACCAGCCAGGCATGGATGAGATTTTTTTTTTTTAAGTGACCATGAAAAATAACATTTTTTAAAGAACCAAGCTGCCAAGGATATTGTGAAAATCTTAAATAACAGCAAGACTTCAAAGCAAGGCCCGCGATTAAGCTGGTATTTATTGACTCGGAAATTTCGCAAGCCCGGGAAGCAGTTCTGACGCTGCTGTCATTCTCTGGGATGACGTACGGGGTGTGAGCGGTTTCCATGGCGTGCCTTTGAAATGTTTGTTCTTAGGGTGATCTTGAGAGATATCTCTTACATTGAAAAATATCTGCATTTTATATCGTTGATACTTAAAAGATCTTCGCAATATGCACATTGATGCAACTATGGATTGTCTAAATGCAGCATTGTGTTGGGATGAAGCGAAACCTCACGTTCTGGGGCTGTTTACAATTTCGGGGGGTTTTCAGATACTTTATCTCTAATTGCTTCCTCCCAACACATCCTTCTGCCGTGACTAATCAGCGGGCCACCGCCCCTGCCGGAGTGTCTCCCTCAGGGACACCGATCTGCCTTTTGAGAACTGAAACCCAGAACAAGTTTCAAAGATTTTCTGTAGCCGGATTGTCAAGGGCGCCCACAGCTCCCTGCTCACCCCCAGCAGGAGGCTAGAAATCCAGCTCTTTATTCCCACCTTTGTGGCCATTTATTTGTGGGGGGATCACTGCCAAACTTTCAAAGACACTATATCTGAATTGTAGCATGAGGGTTTAGATTGGGCGAACGGGGTAGTAAGTTGCGTGCCACTTAGTTTATTTCAGTGTGTTGTTAGGGAAATACTTTTCGTACATTTCAAGCCTATATGTGATTTTTTGGGGTCCCATGAGAACATTTCTAGCGATGCGGTGATTACAGAAAAGATCACAGTTCAGACACCTGGCTCTACAGTGATGATTTTCCTTTAGGAGAAGGAATGGGACCAGCAGTGTCTTTTCCCCCCCGATGTGTTTTTCTCGCCGCACTCAGCTTTATAAGTCCACTAAGTCCAGAAAGTGCTTTAAAGTTATCCGACAGGATGACCCCACGCGCAGAAGGGGACACTGAAGCCAGCCTTGATGCACAGATTGTCCCAGAGCGAGACAGCAGCTTCCTGCAGAGTGGAAAGGCGGGTACTGCCTTCCTCTTACCTTCACCCTCCCCGTTCCTGAAGTTCTCCTCCACATGTTTACTCCGATGATAAAGGAAGGAGGGGAGCAAGCATCCAGTCTTTGCAGCGCTTCGCTTAGTTAAGATCCCATCTGGTGTGAAGTGTCGATAATCTGAGAAAATATCTTTGAATTAACATCCCCCATGCAGCTCCGGATAACAACGGGCGCCTGGCTTCCAAGTAGATTTAGGAAATAGTGAACAGTTAAATGTAAAATATATACAAGTTAAGTGTTCCGCCAATGAGCTAGCTCACTATCAGAATCCCCCGCACGAAGATCTGGGCGTCCGTGCGTGTGTACATACGTGTGTGTACATGTGTGCGTGTGCACGTGTGTGTACATACGCACGTGTGTGTGTGTTTCAGGTTGGACTACATTCGGCTCCCCCGGTGAGCACAACATGAGCGCAGGTGGGAGCACTTTTCCTGGAGCCTCGGGTGCGCTAAGGGACCACGGGGGCCGGGAAACCCGCCAGGAGCGCGTCCCCGCGTCCCCTCCCCCCGGGGGCGCTAGGGGGCGCCCCGGCACCGAGTTTGTCCCTGGATCGCCCAGCACCCTGAGCCCAGAGGCCCTGAAGGGGAGGCCCAGGGAGCGCAGAGGCAGGGAACCCCACGCACGTGCTCCTGGGCGCACACGGCAGCCCCCCGCGGCCGGCTTCTCTGCGCTTCTGCCCCCGCACCCCGTCTTTCTGTCCCGCTTTGTGCCGGGACACAGGTCCCTGCGGGGACGCGGCCGGGCTCTGGGTCGCCAGCGGCTGCCGCGCCCGTAGGTCGCGGGGAGCGGAGCGGCCTGAGCCCCGCGCCTGAGCCGGGAAGACAGAGCTCCACGCGGATGCCCGCCGGCGCCCTCCTCCCGCCGGCCCGGCCCCGGCATCGCGGCATCGCGGCACTGGACGGTGTTTGCAAAGGGACCGGCTTAGGACAGAAAGTAAGAAGCCGCCGCTGCGGGAGGAGGCGAGGCCGGGCCGAAGGTTCTGCCTCGGGGGTGGGCACCTGCCCGGGCAGCCGGTACCCGGTGAGGGCGCCCCGAGTGTGGGCACCTGGAGGGGCCTGAGACGGCCGTTCCGTCCTCCCGCCGCCTTGGGGGGCACCCCGGGGGCTGGGCACTCTCCCGGCAGGTGGGGCGGCCAGCCGAGCGCACCCCACGGACGGACCCTGCTCGGCCGCCCCGACGCGCACCTCCCGGGCACGATCCTGGACCAAGAGCCACAGCTGCCGCCGCCTCGAACGGAGAGGAGGTCCCGGAGGAGGGAGCGGGACCCACAGCACAGCCTGGCCTGCCCTGGGGCGGGGGTGGGGTGCGGGTGGGGTGCGGGTGGGGTGCGGGTGGGGTGCGCGGAGGGGCCGGAGGGGCCGGAGGGGACGGAGGGGACGGAACCGCAGGGCCCCGGCCCGGCCCGCATTAGCCGCTGCGTGTTGACGCGAAACGAGTAAATTTTTACTTGGTCCCGGGCGGCGAGCTGTTCACGGCCACACTCACAGCCTCTGCTGTCGGCGTGGACGCGGCCCCAGGCCTGTGCGGGCTCTGCGCACCACGGGGCGGCGAGATGCGGTGCAGAGACCAGCCTGATGCTGCACACGCACTCACTCAGTCTCACACACTCACTCACAGTCTTACACACTCACACACTCACATGCCCTGAATGCTCACTTTTCTTTTTCACAAACCACGCCCCCCCTCATGCAGAGGGCTAGGGGCTAGGGGAAGTGCAGTCTAGAAAATTATGCCTGAAAGACTGCAGGCATTGAGGACTTTCTCTACTGTATTCTGATTAAAAAAACAGCCTCAAAACAAATCTATTTACACTCCATCCGACTGTATCCGTTCAGGATTTATTCCCTCTTTCTGGCCCCCCAACCCCCCACAAGGTCAGCATAATGTGAGGCAAAAGCGGAGATTTGGCTCTTTTAACCCATCATAGCTGTCGACTCTGCACTTTGTTTATGAAATGGCCTGAGAATGGGAGAGAGACGGACTTTCCCCCAGCCACCGGGCTGTGTAAATACAGTATTCATTTTTTTAAAAGCGGAGTGGAGTTGGTTTACTCTGAAGAACAGTAATTCAAACAGCACCTATCTGCTCCAGATAGAGTAGCCTGCAGTCTATGCGGGCAAGTTTGAGATTCAGAACAAGGTTTGATTTATTCCCTTTCTATCAGTGATTAATGCCCCTTAATTAGCTAATCTCAAAGACATTATTTACAAGCGGGGCAGGCGAAGGGAACCTGATGACCCAACACTTCTGTCAGCTTGAAATTTTTAAACAACAACCAAAAAAAAAAAAAAAAGCTTTATTCGGAGTGGAGTCCTGAGTCTTTCAGATGCACTTCAAATAACAAAGAAACCCAGAGAAAAAGATTTGAAACCAAAATAAAATAAAAAGCAAGAGCAAGTAAAACTCCATCCAAACACATCCCTCCCCTTGCCCCAGAAATTGCTGCCTGGGGCAATTCGAGGATGTAGATATGATAGATAGATAGATGATAGATAGATAGATAGATAGATAGATAGATAGATAGATAGATAGATATTATAGGTAGGTAGGTAGGTAGATATTATAGGTAGATATTATAGATAGATAATCTCTCCTTTATCTTTCTTCCCTCTAAAAGCCTTAATTTGGGAGGGTTTACAGTTGAGCTTTCCCGAGTGGCTTCCAGGAGCAGAATGCTGGAACTTGACAGCAGTTTTCTCTCTGTCCTTTTCCAAGAAGGGCCTTCAGGGTTTGGGGACCAGGTCTGCTTCTCAGAACCCACTCTTGCTGGTCCATCTGGGCCGCCTGCGAGCGGGGCCAGGGAAGGCTGAGGTGTTGCTGCCTGAGGATTTCTCTTCCAGCTGCATCCCCAGCGCCGCCCTCCCCGTCCCTGGGTCCAGCGGCCCCAGACTCAGCCCTTGGCTTTCCCGGTGGGAAACCAAGCACCCCGTGACCTCTGGGGCTGAGGGGTCGCCTTGGGGCCCGGAAAGCGCCCAGGGCCTAGGGGAAGGACCGGCAGGCGCCAAGCCTCCCCGTGGGCGCTCCATGGCCTGCGCCTGCAGTCTCCGCGGCCACTGGGCCATCTGGGCCGGGATCCCTCCCTGTCCCGTTCAGAACTCACCGCGAGGAACGCACCCCACATTCACGCGGCTCATCCCCGTGGTTTTTCTCCAGGAAAACCCGCCCTTTCCCTGCATCTGGGTCCTCCGTGGGCGCTGGCTGGTTCTGAAACAGAAAAGCGCCAAAGCGCAGGGCCCGGCAGAGTTTCCAAGCCGCTGCGGGCACCCGAGGGCTGGGGGCCCTGAGGAGGCCCCGGAAGGTGCCCCTCCCGGCGGTGGGGAGAGAAGCCTGGGGGTCCCTCGTGGACTTTGAACCCAGGACCCGAGGGAGCCGAGGAGATTGGGGAACGGAGCGAGCGAACCCTTAGGGCGGCCGGATGGTGGACCCGCACCCGCCTGGGCAGCGGGCAGCCTGGGAGCGCGCACGAGCGGGGGGCGGGGGGCCCGGGAGGGCGGCCCTGGAGCCGGGTGTGTGGGTGCGGGTGGCCGAGAGGAGGAGGAAGGCGCTGGAAAGGCCAGAGGACTGGCACCCTTTGTCTGAAAGCACCGCGTCCCAGTCGCAGGAGCGAGGTCGGCACCAGCGCTGACCCGCAGGAGAGGCGCTTCGGAGAGGAATGGACCGAGAGCGCGCCCTCCGCCCCTTCCTGGCGGACTTCGCTTTCCTTGAAATCTCTGCGCCTCGGGGTTCCCATCCCCTAGTTGTCCCTGCTGTCTGCCTTCTGCCCCTTCCGCGCACCCCGCCCTGAGGCTGAGCAGGGAGAGAAGGAGGGAGCCAGGGGGACATTCAGGGTGAAAGACAAGCAGCAGCCAGATGACCGGCCTGCGTTTCCTATTTGCAGGGAGTTGGCTTGGAAACAGCTGTTGGGGTGATCACCCCTTAGCGTCTCAAAGTTGCCCTGATTGCGGAATCCTGCTCGTAAAAATACTGATTAAAAAAAATTTTTTTTACTGTTTGTTTTTTTCCTCCTTTGCCCACATGAAACAGGGAGGACGCACTTTGGTCTGGGGAAGACAGGAGGGCATGGTGGGCAGCCAGCTGTTGAACCCACACAAAGACCCTTCAGTTCCCACGCCCTTTGGGGTTCCACCTGGAGGGCCGCCGCTCCCTCTCCCCATTCCAAGGGGAAGGAAGGCTCATCTGCAGGATGCGTGCACGCCCCGCAGATGGGATAGACAGGGAAGAAGGAACGCCAGGCGAGGAGGGGTGGCTGAGATGTGGTTTCTGGGTGTGCAAATGAGGAAGCAAGCAGAACAACCCGGGAAGCTATAATGACCCCAACGCTCAGGGCATGGACGGTGCTGAGTCATAAATGAATCATCTCTTGGCTCCTCTAGTTTCCTCTCCATCAAAAACTGTGGGCCCATCTACCCAGCCAGGGAAGCCCAAACTCCAGCCCTGCTGAGACAAGAATGGAAATCGGCCTGAAACTAACAAAGCCTGCAGCGCTCTGCCTCTCTGCACCCCCCTCCCTCCTGCCCGCGCCCCTCTCCTCCAGCGCCTCCCCAATTAGTGCCCGCAGCCAGCCCGCCTTACACCTGCTGCTGGGATCTTGGTGGCTCTGGGCAGAGGTTTTGGCGTTCAGCGGAGTTGGGGGAAGGGGAGCCCTGCCATGGCACCAGCCCACGACCCCGGTAGGGTCCTCTCCGGGAAGATCTGGGCCATTGGGAGCTGGGCGGGCTCTCCTCAGCCCCAGGTCGGGTCTGTTGTGGCTTTCAGTTTGTCTTACCAACCAGTGCCTGCCACCAACCCCTGGCCCCTGACCCTGGCCTCTGGCCCATCTCTGCACACTGGTTTACAGAACTCCCCTGCGGACTTAGGGTGCCCGGGTTAGAATGGGTGCAAGGAGGGACCCACCGGCTTCTTCCTTTTTCCATGTTTAATCTTATTGCCGCATCTTGGGAAGGGGTGTGTGGGCATAAGGCGAAGCTGCCAGTTCCACCCACAAACAGATGGACTCACACTGTGTGTATCAGATGTTGGGAATAAAAATGGTTTATTGATGGAAATAATAGAGGCATTATTTTGATTTGTCTTGACACGAATGCTGATTTATAGACCTCTTCCCCATGAGTTTCTCCTTGTCGTCCAGACACATGGAAATGATAAAAATCTCACCAAATCTCACCGAAGCTCACCTGCGTGCTAATCAAGGCTGCTCGGTGCACGTTATAAATCTGATAGTATATTTATTACTTATCTTCGGCCGAGGGCTCAGTCCCCGTCCCAGGATTGTCCCCTTTCAAAAACGTTTTTTTTTTTCCTTAATGCATCTGTTTTCACTTTGCACTTTCCTGGGGCTGGGGCAGACAATCGTGTGAAAAACATCTGACAATCGGAGGCGACAGAGCTGCATGTGCGTTTCATTTCTGCAGTGTTCGGGGAGAAAATAACAAAAGAAGCAACACTCCCGCTCGCTGGCCCAGGGCCGCAGCACAAAAGGCTCGCTGACCCAGCGCTAACATACAAGACAAATTAAAGAAGCGGGGGCCATGGGAGGGGGCCGGGCGGCCAGGGGCAGGGCGGTCTGGGAAAAGATCAAGGACAAACCCTCCTCAGGACACTAATTACTGGTAGGGGAGGAGCAGAGGGAGGAGGGTGAGGTGTCAGGACTGAAACTCCTGTCCCTGAGGAACACAGTAAGTTTTCTTAACACCTCCAGCGTTTTCCTTGACTGTGGGGACAAGAAAAACAGTCACTAAACGAACACAAACCCTCCAAACAAAAGCAGCCAGGCACCCGGAACCCAAGCCCAAAGCAGAACCTGGGTGTGCAGGTCTGAGGATGCGGTGACCAAAGGCCCGTAGTGGCCCGGAGTGGGCTCAGGGCAGGGAGGGGTCGAGCCACGGCCTTGGGGGGGGGCAGGGAGGCGGGGTTACACACGTGTGTGAGGTTTAGGAGGCAGGAGCATCCCTGGGGGAGGGAGTGGGGTGACCTGGTTATCAACAATTCATGATCCTCCTCATTGTCCCCCAAAGATGCTGCGTGAAAATAAAAGCCAGTTGGGGACGGGAGGGCGGGGAGAAGAGGTAAGTAACATCAATAAGAGCGTCAGGAGGCATGGCACTGAGTGCCCGCAGAGAGCAGGGACACAGCCAGGGTGACGCCAGTGCCTGGAGAACCCGGGCAGCCAGGACCTGAAGGCAACCCCAGGGCTGGCGCAGGCCAAGGCAGGAGGTCCTGGGACGACAGGGATGGTGCTGGAGCAGCGAAAGGGAAGCTCTGGGTTCTGTTCTCTGTCCGGAATCTCTGCCTCAGTTTCCCCACAGTCCTGAGGACGCATGTGCCTTTGGGAGAGAGTTTTGGGGAGCTGGGGGGGGGGTGGCACCCCTGGGACGCTGGGTGCCCCCAAACCCCAGCATTACAGAGGCGGGGCTGCCGCTCTGGCTCTATCCATTACTCAGCCTGTTGCAGCCGCAGTGCGGGGGGGGGGGGGGGGGACCCCAGATTCCCCACAGGGTGCCCGCCCCGGCCCCGTGGGGCGCGCAGGTTCTCTGGAAGATGGGCTCTGGCTCTGCGCGCGGGAGGTCCCCTCGGGAAGGGCGGCTCACCTGGGCGTCCGTCCGGGGAGGTCCCAGCGCTGTCCCGGGTCCTGGGGATCGGGTCGCCCTCGCGTTTGGGCGGGGCGCCCGGTGTGCAGGGTCTGCGTCCAGGGCTCGGGGAGTTGGGGAGCGCACTCTCTCGTGCGCATTGTCTGCCGGCAGCCCCTTCGCGCTGGGGACCCCGTTCCGCTCCCCGCCCCACACGTGCGCGCACACACGCACTTTTATTTTTAATAAATGATGTTTAAAATCAAAACAGCCCTCAGCACCAGCGCGCCCCATTTCATGCTCCTCTCCTCCGTGTGTGCGTTGGCCTCGCGCTGCCAGGCGCGGAAAGCCTGTGTGAGGGCCGCTGGCTATTTCCTTTGTCACTTGTCACTCCAGGTGTACAGATTGTACGGACCATTTGTTTACCGAATCAGGGCCTATGGTCCTAGCCCAGGATTCAGGATCTGCTTACCTGGATGAACCCATAGCCCACAGTGCAAAGGACAGACATTTAGAGGAGCCACCGCAGGCAGGAGGGTGGGCCCTCAGAGCACTGACTCAAAGAGCTCTTTGCCTTCCCAGGATTTAGAGGGAAAATGCTCTAGTTTGCAGAGGGGCTGTGGTGCCGAGAGTCTCCCAGCTCTACCTCCTGGCCTTGCAAGATGCTTTCTGCCCAGCCCAGACACACTGTACCCCCCCCTCCCCATTTGCAGGTGACAGGCAGTTACTTCAGTTCTCCTGGCTCCATGACGCCTACCTGTGTTCTGGTCTTGAATAGTCTCAGCTTTCTTAGTGGGCTTTGCTGGCCTATTGATTTCTTCAAGAACCAGGTTACATCATGATTCAATGTGGCTCCGTGACGTGGAGTATGTAGGTGATACTATTATTGCACCAATTAAAATGCACAGAGTAAGGCTCCATTTTTTAAAAATATATTTTATTGATTTTTTACAGAGAGGAAGGGAGAGGGATAGAGAGCCAGAAACATCGATGAGAGAGAAACATCAATCAGCTGCCTCCTGCACACCCCCCACTGGGGAGGTGCTAGCAACCAAGGTACATGCCCTTGACCGGAATCGAACCCGGGACCCCTCGGTCCGCAGGCTGACACTCTATCCACTGAGCCAAACCGGTTAGGGCAAGGCTCCATTTTTTAAAATGAAGTTAGGTGCTGGTGGTGCTTCCTCCACAGGAGGCCTTTAGTTTACAATAGTTTCCCCCCACAAGGTGAACTTCAGATTCTAAGACTCTTAAAATTATGATGCAAGTGTTCGCTTGGGTGTCAATTTCAGGTTTCCATGGCAACACTCCCCTGGGCCATCTGATGGCACACTGGACCCCATGACCATTTGTCTGCCTTTGAAGAAAATCCCGTCGGAAACTTCAGCACCCTTCACCCTCCAGTCAGACAATGGGCATCTCCTCACGCATTGAGAGCCCTGTCCCTTTCAGCCATATCAGATTCTATGCAATTTGAAATTCATGAAAGGAAATAACTAGTTCTGAGATAGATGGTGGCGTCACGTAATTTTTGCTTAGGCCATTTGCTTTGTCCTGTGTAAAGAGGTCTATTCTTGGGTGTAGGATCTCTTTACACCAAGCTCAGGGCTGTCACTAGGGACCCTGAGGTGGGGAAGGGATGCTCTGTGGGCTGCCAGGAGAACCTGCTGCTGAGGAAACGAAACGGAGCCTGGAGGCAGCGCCCTGACTTCAGAGCACAGCTGCTCCACTGGCCCAAGGCGGCTTCCTGGACCCTTGTCTTTGTCACTGAACACAAGTTGCCTTGACATCTAGGATGATGATACACACCCCGGCAGAGCAGCGCTGCAGCTGGCCCAGGATGTCGTCTCTTTCTTAGGAGTGACAGGAAGCCCTCTTGGTCTCCCAGGGTATTGTCTTCCTCATGTGAACGGGAGCGAGTTAATACATAGCAACAAGTGATTACCCTCCGAATAACGAGCTACAAACCAAGATGGAATGGATCCAAGAGAAGGGACAAGAGGCAGAAAGTCTTCTGAGCTGACAAAGGTGAGACTGCAACACCCTTAAAGAACTGATGACAAGAGCCATAGACACAAATGATGACTTATCCCCATCCAATCACCAGTCAGGCCAAGGAACGTCCAGCCCAACTCCCTTCCTTATGATTCCATGTTTACTGAGCAGCGTTCTGAGTATCATTGGTGGCTGTAGCTACTGAGTTAGGACAATGTGAGCATTTAGGTCTCACATTACGTGGGCAAGTGTGTGTTTGAGAGCGGGCACCGTGGTTTTAACATTGATCATAATGATTTTGGTCAAGTGATTCTGCTCCTTCAGTCACTTTGGTTTGCTAAGAAGTCTGATTGCTCATATGCAAGACTGAGGATCAGCACTGGGCTATGAGGGGCAATGATCAGTTACACCCTCCTGGTGACAATGGTGTTTCTTTGACCATCTGCTCAACTTTCAACAGACTGCAAATGTGCCGCTATCCCCCAGTGCCCACAACGTAGACGGGACTAATAATCATTTTCTAAATGGACAAGTCAGGAAAATCACAAATGTCCCCACCTTTTACAAAAAATTAATTCATTCAAACTATTCTTTAAATTAATGGTAGCTTTGGTCGCTCCCAAATATTGAAATTGTGAAGTTTGATACCACTGGCGTGTATGATGTCTTTTAATGTTTTACAATTGAATTGAATATTCTTTGGATGCTCCATCCTGCTGTTCTGTGAGCACATAGATTCTGTTTTATAATTGTAGTTCCTCATGTTAACAATCCTTAGCTTTTTTTCAGTGAAAGGAGCTACCAAATTCATTTAGCTGTCCCCAAGGGAAACATTTCCATCTCTTGATTATAAAAGTTGTCTGATGTTTAAAATTTTGTTAGAATTTTCTATATTACTTTCACCAGCTCAGAGAGGAATGCACCCATATTTTGTGAAAGTATAATTCCCATTTCTAAGGCTGTGAGAGAGTTAAATCAGATGAAGCATGTCAAAAATTTAACACAATGTCTGGCACTTAGGGACTGAAAAATATGTTCGTCACCACCATTTTTAGCATAGAAGTCCCGTGGCTGAACCTTGTGAGGGATGGGGGGCATCGACACCTGTTTCTTCTTCTTCTCTTGTAGCTAAGAGCTTAGAATTCTTCCTCTTATAAATATATTTGAAGTTATTTTCCCCTAAATACAATTCCTTAAAGCCGTTTATGCTCAGGGTTTTAATATAAACGCAGGCATTGGCGCTTTCACTGGGCAACTCTTTTGACAAACTATTTCAACAAAGTTCAATAAGGTACAATCCATCATCAATCTCTTGGTGACCTCAGTCTTCAGTCGCTGCTCATGGTTTTACTTACTCTTCCCCTTTCTACGAATCCTGGAGCTGGAAGAAAACGGGAAGATCAAAGACGTGTGGGATTGTCGAGTTTTCCGCGAGGAGTGAATTCAGATAGATCTGGTTTCTAGAATCTAAGCCAGTGCTCGATTCATCCCTGGAAACTAAGCTGTTTTCTTTTTAAATGCTCTTACGGAAGTTCCTTTAAGCATCTGCCTACATTACATCTCCTAATGCCCCCTCTTCACACACTTCGCAGCCCTCTTAGAAATCCGTCCTTATTAGCGAGTCATGATTTCTTCTGATACATGCCACCCTTCCTTTCCTCTAATAGCTGATGCTTGTTCTTTTCCTTAACTTTTTTTTTTTTTTTTTGCATTTTACCACATTTTCTCTAATTGCTGAGAATGGAAGCAAAACTCTCTGGTTATCTCTACATTTGTTTTATGGATAGCATCTTGTGCTGGCAACCCATCAGACCTGCAGCTCAGTGAGGATGTGCGTGAGAAATGATATATTGTGACAAAAAACGTTTCAGTTTCACTCTGAAGGTTTCTGAAATACTCCCGTGGCTATCGTTCCATCCGGGCACCTTGTTTATGTTAATTATGTCTGCAAGGTTGTGACAACTGGTGTCCCCAATGTTTTCAAGTCGAAGAAGCCCTTCAGCTTTATCATTTTTCTTCCATCTGGAGTGCAATGTTTGCAGCTGCTTTAATGTGTGTCAAATGATGAAAACTGCCACAGGCAGGAAGCTGAAGGTCTGGGCCACGTTCTGTCACTAAGATTTGCTGTGTGACTGCAATGAATGCCCTAAGTTGTTCTTTCTCTATTTCTTCATATGTTACAGGGGGAAAATAATGATTTCTTCTTTCATTTAAAGTTCTGGAGAGAGAGAGAGAGAGAGAGAGAGAGAGAGAGAGAGAGAGAGAGAGAGAGAGACAGAGAGACAGGCATTTCAAGTTAGACCCTGTAATTTAAAGGTCCAAGAGAGAAGGAGAAGCAGACTGGTCTTGCTGACCACCTCCTCTGCGGCATGCCTTGTGTTAGACACGCTGCACACATGAGCATTCAGCCGTGTTCTCACTCATGTTTATCGAGTCTATTTTTGGGAAAACTGTTCAGCTCAAATTTCATGCTCTTTGCTTTCCTCTCTCTCTGGCTCCACGTTGCCAATCAGGTTCCAAGCTCTCAACCCGGTTCTTTTCCGTAAAAGCGGGCGCTTGCTCTGGCGACATGGTGGCCTCTCTTATCTCCCCTGGAAGCGGATTACACATACATTCTGAGGGCTATTTGTTCTAGAAGTCTTTGTGCCATAGGTGACCATTCTTCCGACTTCAGGTTCGGCTTTGCTGAAATGTTTGCTGATTTGGTGTCTGCGCCTGCCTTTGTAGTTGACTTTTCCTATGTGTATGCACATGTGCTTTGCAGAGGAGACTCTGGTTGTGCTGCAAGGTAGAGTGTGTAGGTAACCCCTCTTCTGAGCTCAGAACATCCCTGCTCTGTGGGGTGCACCTGCCCCCAGGACGCAGCCCTGCTTCTCCCCCTCAGGCATCCTCAGCCACTGGTGACTGGCATCCCTGTTGCCCCCTCTTGCCAGAAAGAGGAGGGCAGCATGATTTGATTGCCTGGCTCTCTGGTTCTTAAATGCCCAGCCACAACCTCAAGCTCACAGGGCACCACGGAATATTTTAAGCTTTTGAGAGAAACCTAGCATTGTTCACCATCTGTCAGGCAGTGGAAGGATGAACAGGTCCCCGTTTTCACGTTAGATCATGCTGCATTCCTTTAGGCAAGACCAGTTTTTGTGAAGCTAACATTTTAGAGTTGGCCATAACAAGAAGCAAGAAGCTTGAAACTCAATGTGGAAGAAGAAATAA
Source organism: Murina feae (assembly GCA_004026665.1). Taxonomy (NCBI): domain Eukaryota; kingdom Metazoa; phylum Chordata; class Mammalia; order Chiroptera; family Vespertilionidae; genus Murina; species Murina feae. The sequence continues at coordinate 4,474 of PVJC01018429.1, read as the reverse complement.
GGATGACAGCGTGCAATCCGATTCCGAGATTTGGAATGTTGCATATGCCCATTACATAGACGCCTTCTATAAACTAGTATTTGTGGTTAAGAGAGACATAAAACTTAATTGTCTTTCAATCATGTAGATTAGCTTTTCACGTGACTATTAAGTTGTTAAGACACAAATACAAGCTTTTTGTACCTGACCACTTAATAAATAGACTGTTCACTATGTCTTCTGGCCCAAGGCATGATGGGAAAAAGGAGCCGCCAGGAGTGGTGTGAGCAGCAAAGGCCTTAAGTTCCCATCACGGTTTACGTACGGATCAATGGTTCTGCAGGTCTGCGCACAGCTTCTTCCCGCGTCTTGTCTTTCTTGTTTCTGAAGCTGGAGCCGCCCTGAAATCGCTCACAACTTTGCAACCTGAGCTGTGGTTTCCCGAACTTTCTTTTCCCACCTGCTTGCTTCTCTCAGGGATGCCTAAGCATCTCTGGGGTGGAGAGGAAATAATGCCATGCATTTAGCCTGTATTTTTATCTTACAAACTACAGTGGACCCTCCTCTGAATCGCTCCGGTTTTGGCACGTGGGCTGCCCACGTGAGCACATGGAATCTTTAGGTTGTATTTGGTTAAGACATTTTAAAAATCTTTTTCTTTTGGGCCTTGATTATTTTGCTAGGAACTCCCCCAATTATTTCTCAGCTACACATTTTTTTTTATTACACCTGGTCTGTCACATTTTACAGTATTTCCTCTTTCTTTTTTTAAAAAATATATTTTATTGATTTTTTACAGAGAGAAAGGGAGTGGGATAGAGAGTCAGAAACACCAATGAGAGAGAAACATGGATCAGCTGCCTCCTGCATGCCCCCCAATGGGGATGTGCCCGCAGCCAAGGTACATGCCCTTGATCGGAATCGAACTTGGAACCCTTCAGTCCACAGGGCTCTATCCACTGAGCCAAACCGGTCAGGGCAGTATTTCCTGTTTCTTTACATAAGCATACTTGCTTTTCACCAAAGCTACCTTTTTAAATAGAATAGGTTATAGGAGGGCAGAATTACATCATTAGGTTCCCTTGACATTTTAACTTTTTTAACAAATGTTTTCTGAATTATTTTCATAATTGGCATTTTCTCTTAGGTCCTTTGCTAAAATTAAGTCATTGCATACAGAACTATTTTGCCTCTTGTCTCCATGGATGCTGAAATCACTCCTGTAATCACGATCACATTCGGGAAGAAAACGGAGTGTGTTCTCTTCTGGTATATCCCTGGTAGGCAGCGGCGTTTGTAAACATGGACCCATGAATGCTGTCCGCGTGGGAAGTTTGGAATTCCTATCGAAGTCATCAGTCTTTTCAGAATTGAACTTTTTACTGAGATATGTCTTCATAAATATGGAGAGACGGGGGGAGCACTGAAGATTTCTCTGGTCGCGGAGAGGGAGGAGAAGTAACCCCTGTCTCAGCCACTCCCACCTGCCGTCACAGAATCCATAGCCTGGGTGATGGGAATGAGAAACACTGATTCCTCATCTGCCAGGGCTGGGCAGTCCCAGGTCAAGGTGGCCGCAGACCTGATGTCTCAGGAGAGCGTTCTCTCTGGTTTGCAGGAAACTCTCAGGTCTCTTAGCAGCCCGCGCATCCATTAATGGGGCTCCATCCTTGGGCCCAGGGCCTCGCAAAGGGCCCGCCTCCAGATACCTCGTCACATTGGGGGGATGGAGGTTTTGAACATATGGGGCGGACACAGACCTTTAGTCCCTAAAAGGGCGTCACTTTTCTTTCCACATTTCCGCCATTGGCTAGTGCTACGCATAGAAAAAGCGAGAGAATTCTTCAGCAGGCTCATCTGCTCCTTCAGCCTGAGCGGGGAGGGGAAGGTCGTGTGAGGTTGCATTTACATGATGTAAAGTAACTGATTAAAAATTCCAATCCAACCAGCTCTTGGTCAACACGCACACACACACACATGCACAGTTAATCAGGTGTGTGTACACATGTAAACACAACCCACCCCACCCCCAGGGAGGGCAAGACATCAGAGCTGTGGATCAAAGTTGCCACGATGTGCGCCATCTGACCATTTTCAGTGGATGGTACAAACCTTGTGACACAGACCTGTCCTGCCCTGGACCATCCCCTTATTTCTCACCAGGATGCTGTGGCGCCTGCAGTTACTGCACTGTCTTGTGTGCATCGTCCAGCAGAGCCATGGATGCACCTCCTTGCAGGGATCCATTCACTTCTTTGACTGGATGAGCTCTAACAGAGAAACCCCGGGGAACAAAGGGGCCCTGAGGAGGCCACTGCAGTGGGCAGGCGGATGGCAGAGGAGTGTCTAGGTTACTTCGGCGTCAGGAAGGTAGGGCAAGTGTCGTGGTCTGTGGAGCCTGGGGTCCCTAGAGTGTGAGGTTAGCACCTGGCCATTCTGGAAGCAGGTTTATAGAAATGGAAGCAGAGCCCACACCTTAGCTACGCTGAGTTGGCCCAGTGTCAGCCCCGTGTCCCTCTGGTGTGGGCCTGTGTCCGCCATTCCTTAGATGACAGCCAGCTGATGAGGTGGCTGGAATCTGTCCTTCCCCAGAATCCTGGCCCCAAAGTGTGAGGAGATGAAGGACCTCCTTTGCTCTTCTTAGAAGGTTGAGCAGAATCACTTCAAATTTTTTATATTGACAACCTAATCAATTTCCAGGAGTTGTTCAAAGAAAATAATATATGGAAAAACCCCATTATTGAAATTGGATCCACTAACTTGGGTTGTGTATTCATTGAAATAGCTGCTCCTCTGGCTAGCTCATTGTTAGCAGGCTGTATAAATTCGAACATAAGCCTGGCCAGTGTGGCTCAGTGGTTGAGGTTGACCTCTGAACCAGCAGGTCATGATTCGATTCCTGCTCAAGGCACATGCGAGTGTTGTGGGCTTGATCCCAGTGTGGGGCGTGCAGGAGGCAGCCGATCAATGATTCTCCCTCTCATCGTTGATATTTCTCTCTCCCTCTCTCTTCCTCCCTGAAATCAATAAAAATATATTTAAAAAGTAAACTTGAACGTAAGATTTCAAAGAGGAAAAGATGGAAAACATAAAATACAAGTTGCTTGGGGATACCCTCAAATTTGTCTGTCTTTGTTGGTCTAATTAAGTGTACAGACTCAGTAAAAACACAAGTTCAAACTGAGACTGTGATGAAAACCACGATTTCAGCTCTTCCCAGGAGGCAGAAAGCCGCTCTATTGCTCCAAAATTTGTGGGGCATCTTGCCTGAGAAGAATTCTCTAATTTAGTATAGTTTTGTCCGTGGCTGCTTTAGAGATGGCAAACTTGAACATGTTTATCTAAGGGACACTTACACTTAAGTTTCCTTGTTTGGTTTGCGTGATTGGCCGTGCACTTGTAAACCAAAAATACACATCGGTGAGTACATTCAAAACTGTCCAGGTACTGCTGGCTGCAGTGCTCCCACCACCAGCCCGGCTTGGCAGGCGTGGCTCCACGGGTCCCATTTCTTGTTTAAATGTTTGAGTTCTTAGCGGATTGCTTAGAACATGGCCATCCTAACTCAGGGAAGAGACAACACTCACTCCAAATGCAGCTACTAGAGAAGCGACAGGCTCTTCTGCAAAGAAGTCCTAGTTTCAACACGCGTCCCGGCTGCCAGCAGGCTGAGGGATGCTCGGATGAGGACACGGCTGTGTTTCGGCCTGAGATTCACTCCTCAGCAAGGAGGAGCCACCTCTGCACCATCGCAGCGCCATGGAGAAAGGGCGGCTCACGCTGGAGAGGCCCAGCTTTTCATCCCAGGGCACTGGCTTTTCCGGAAGTCTGTGGCTGGCAGATCAAGGATGCCTGAAGTCCTGCCTGCTTGGCTTTTAACACAGTCCGTTTGGGTCCATCGTTCTGGTCCTTCAGCACAGCTGTCTTCTTAGCCACATGCGTGCCTTCTGGTCTCCACAAATGGCAACTCGTTCCCCTTCCCAGCAGTGCTTTTATTTGGCTAATGCACACTAGCATGTTCCATGGGCGAACTCTGCTTCGGAGTGGGGAGACTCCGAGAAGGCAAGAAAGCTACTGGCAGCCACACAGCAGGCACAAGACCCAGAGCCAACTTCTGTGGCTCCTCATCAGATTCTCCCTGCTCCCTGCAAGCCCAGCCTCCTGGTCTGATTTCAAAACGCCAGCTAGTGCTTCAGTTTCACTTTTCGCTTTGGATACGAGTTGACCCTGGCAGGGCGAGTTTGAGGGAGTTGATGCATGAGCAAACAGTGCAGAGAAGGTGATAAATGTATTCCGAGAGAAATATGTTTAATTAGAGAACAACTCTGAATACCCCATAACAGGAGCCCCACTTACTCCTTCTCAGGGAAGGTAGAGCATGAGTGTAATTCTTCATGCTCTATTGTTTAGGAAATGAATTATGTACAAGTTGTTGCTGAAATGCGTGATCATTTATTAACTCCTCCCAGTGACCGCAGGGGTAGGGGGTGGACAT
>PVJC01018428.1:0-31341 GCA_004026665.1 Murina feae | reverse complement strand
AAAAAAAGAAAACAACAACAGCTGTCAACCAGCACCTGATGAGGTTTTGACCACTGCAGCTGAACAGCTTTTCCCTGAGCTTGAATCCGTGGCTGGAGATGCGATGAAGAAAATCTGGGGGCGGTGGGGGGGGGGGGGGGGGGAGGGCTTGCAACATAGTGGACACTCTTATCTCCTGCCTTTGTGAAACACAAAACCAAGAGGGAGAGGGGCTGCTATGGAAGGCACTGGGAAAGCAGCAGTAGAGAAAGCGGGGAGGGAAAGGGTGAAAAAGGCTACACAAGACAGACCTAGGAAGTACCGTATCTTCTGAGGACAGCTTAGGCTGTGGACCAGACACATCTAGGTTTGGTTCCCTTACTCATTCTGATGTGGAGAGCAGATTGCTTAATTTTTCTAAGTCTCAGTTTCCTTAACTGTAAAATGGGCTAATAATACCTACATCAATGGGTTTGCCTAGAACAGCGCCCAGGGCATAATTTTCATTAAACAAAAGAACGAGGAGGGCCATTCGCAGAGGCATATATGTTACTGCAAACCTCAGCAGGCCCTCAGAGCATTAGTCATGGATATGTGGTCTGGAATTCACTGAGAGGCTAATGAAGGGAGTGTGGTGGAGGGCGTAGGAGTCAGGCAGGCTCTGTGACCTACTAGTGCGGAAGCAAGCACTCACCTATTCTCTCTGAGCCTCATTTTCCTTCCCTGTGAAATGGCCAAGTGGCCTATATGGAAGGTCAGGACTTGACTGGGAATGTCTACTACATGAAGGCAAGAAGTAGAAGAGACTGTAGAATACAGCTGCTGGCCATGTAATGCAGTGACCCTGTGTGTGTGTGTGTGTGTGTGTGTGTAAAGGTACAGAGATAGTTAGCAAGGGAGTAGGGGACAGAAGCAGGCTGAAAGAACCCCCTTTCTCTATAGAATATGGGACTTGTTATGGAGGTTGAGAGAGACGGTAAGAGGGAGAAACAGGGAATGAAAGAAACTCCCACTTGTTAAACGCGTGCCATGTCCAGGGCATGTTACATCTCTAAGCTCACAGCCTTTGTTATAAACCCATTAGGTAGGCAATACTACCCCTAGTTTTGAGATGGTTTCAAGAAGGATCAGAGGAAGCAAATAATTTGCCCAAAGCCACATAGTTCTGTGATTTCCAAAACCCCTTTTTATTAAACCCCTTTGCAGGCTGATGTGTGTTAGAACAGGATCATATTTAGGGAAAGAAAGGGACTTGATATGTCCTCATTGGCTGTGGACTGCTTCCAGATGTTTCCATCCTGCACCACGCCTGAGTTCCCACTGCTAGAGAGTCTCCACAGAGAAATGCAAGTGCCTGACTTCTGGTGTGAAGTCCCACTGGGTGGAGACTGTCCATGGAAGTTGGGGAAGGGCTAAGGGGAAGCATAGTGTCTGTGATAGGTGGTGTGGTCAGAGATACAGCATTCGAGTGGGGACCCGAATGGGAAGGATGGCAATGAAGGAGCCAGGGGTAGTGGCTGGGAAACCATTCCTCTATCTTCCTTTGTGGGACCTAAAGCTCCAAGAGTGACATCTTGTGGGCCAAGCCCCACAGATACAAATGGCTAGTTGAGCGGGGACTCTGTCATCCTCCCTTTTTGATCCCTCTTCGCTAAGTCATACTACTGTGCCTCACTCTTCTTTAGCCAAGAAACTTACAAATGGCCTTAGAAATCCACCCTCATCAGATGACTCCAGTCCTAATCAACCACACCAGGATCCGCCTTTAAATGTTTCAAGTCCTCCAAACAGCCATAAAATGTGCCTCGCCGCTCTACTGCACCCCAAGGCCAATTTCCAGCTCTTAACACATCCTGCTTTTCCTGGAAGAGGAGCTCATAACAAGATTTATCTTTGAGGCTTATTTTAAAAGCAACAACAACAAACATGAAGTATCCCCCACAGACACCACTTCAGCAGCCAGGCAGACAGAGGTAAAAAGGACCACTCCAAAGTGAGCTCCAAAGAAAGCCGAGATGCTTTCAAACACTTCTGGTTGTGCCTACGAGCCACCCATGAGATCCACGTGATGCAATGTTGCCACCACCTAGGCTGGGTGCTGCTGAGAGCAGCCTTCTCCACCCGCTGGCATTTGGCTTTGATGGTTCTTCCACCATGAGCATCTTCCTTTCTTTTATTTTTTATTTATTTTTAGTTTTTTTGTTCATTTTATTGCTTAAAGTATTGCAAAGAGTAGTACATATGTCTCCTTTTTTTTTTCCTTGACCATCCCCTGGCCTCCCCTACCCCCCCCCCACAGTGTTTTGTGTCCATTAGTTATGCTTATATGCATGCATACAAGTCCTTCAGTTGATTTCTTACCACCCCCTCAACCCTTCCTGGCCTTCCCGCTGTAGTTTGATAGTCTGTTCGATGCTGCTCTGCCTCTGTATCTAATTTTGTTCATCAGTTTATAATGGTCTTTATTATCCATATATGAGTAAAATCATGTGGTATTTTTCTTTCATTGGCTTATTTCACTTAGCATAATGCTCTCCAGTTCCATCCATGCTGTGGCAAATGGTAAGAATTCTTTCTTTTATACAGCAGCGTAGTATTCCATTGTGTAGATGTACCACAGTTTTCTAATCCATTCATCTGTTGATGGGCACTTAGACTGTTTCCAAATCTTAGCTAATATAAATTGTGCTGCTATGAACATAAGGATGCATATATCTTTTCTGATTGGTGTTTCTGGTTTCTTTGGATATATTCTTAGAAATGGAATCACTGGATCAAATGGGAGTTCCATTTTTAACTTTTTGAGGAAATGCCATACTGTCTTCCACAGTGGTTGCACCAGTTTGCATTCACACCAGCAGTGCATGAGTGTTCCTTTTTCTCCGCATCCTCTCCAGCACTTGTCATTTGTTGATTTGTTGATGATAGCCATTCTGACAGGTGTGAGATGGTACCTCATTGTTGTTTTGATTTGCCTCTCTCAGATGATTAGTGAATTTTAGCATGTTTTCATATGTCTCTTGGCTTTCTGAATGTCCTCTTTTGAAAAGTGTCTATTTAGGTCCTTTGCCCATTTTTTGATTGGGTTGTTTATCTTCCTTTTGTTAAGATGTATGAGTTCCGGAGATTAAACCTTTATCGCTGATAACATTGGCAAATATATTCTCCCATGCAGTGGGCTTTCTTGTTGTTTTCTTGATGGTTTCTTTTGCTGTACAAAAGCTTTTTATTTTGATGTAGTCCCATTTATTTATTTTCTCTTTAGTTTCCAATGTCTAGGAGCTTTATCAGTGAAGAAATTGCTTCGGCATATGTCTGAGATTTTGTTGCCTTTGGATTCCTCTAGTATTGTTATGGTTTCCAATCTTACATTTAAATCTTTATCCATTTTGAGTTTATTTTTGTCTATGGTGTAAATTGGTGGTCTAGTTTCATTTTTTTGCATGTATCTGTCCAATTTTCCCAACAGCATTTATTGAAGAGACTTTCTTGACTCCGTTGTATGTTCTTGCCTCCTTTGTCAAATATTAATTGAACATAGTGGTTTGTGTCAATTTCTGGATTCTCTATTCTATTGATCTTTTTGTCTGTTCTTGTGCCAATACTAGACAGTTTTGAGAACAGTGGCTTTGTAATACAGCTTGATATCTGGTATTGAGATCCCTTCTACTTTGGTCTTCTTTCTCAGGGTCACTGCAGCTATTTGGGGTCTTTTTTATTCCAGATAAATTTTTGGAGAGTATTTTCTAGTCTGTGAAATATGCCATTGGTATTTTAATGGGAAGTACATTGAATTTATAGATTGCTTTGGGTAGTATGGACATTTTAATGATGTTGATTCTATCAATCCATGAACATGGTATGTTCTTCCATCTGTTTATGTCTTCCTCTATCTCTTTTTTCAATGTCCTGTAGTTTTCCACATACAAATCTTTTACCTCCTTAGTTAAGTTTATTCCTTGGTATCTTATTTTTTTGTCTGTGTGTGCACTGGTAAATTGGACTGTTCTTTTAATCTCTCTTTCTGTAAGTTCACTGTTGGTGTATAAAAAGGTCATAGATTTATTGGAATTAATTTTGTGTCCTGCTACGTTGCCAAATTCATTTATTAATCCTAATAATTTTTATGGAGTTTTTAGGGTTTTCTATGTACAGTATCATGTCATCTGTGAATAAGGACAATTTTACTTCATCTTTTCCAATTTTGATACCTTTTATTTCTCCTTCTTTTCTGATTGCATTGGCTAGCACTTCCAGTACTATGTTGAATAGAAGTGGTGAAAGCAGACATCCTTGTCTTGTTCCTGTTCTTAAGGGAGATGGTTTTAATTTTTGCCCATTGAGTATGATGTTGGCTGTAGGTTTTTCATATAAAGCTTTTATTATGTTGAGGTATGATCCTTACATTTCCACTTTGCTGAGCATTTTTTCAGAAAAGGGTGTTGGACTTTGTCAAATGCCTTTTGTGCATCAATTGATATGATTATGTGATTTTTGTCTCTCAATTTGTTTATATGTTGTTTGACGTTTACTGGTTTGTGTATATTGTACCAGCCTTGCATCCTTGGAATAAATCCCACTTGGTCAATGGTGTATGATCTTTCTAATGTAGTGCAAGATCTGGTTTGCTAGAATTTTGTTGAGGATTTTAGCACCTATGTTTATCGGGGATATTGACCTCTAATTGTCTTTCTTTGTGGTGTCTTTATCTGGTTTTGGGATTAGGGTAGTGCTAACTTCATACAAAGAGCTTGGAATTGTGCTTTCCTCTTGAAATTCTTGGAATAGTCTTAGAAAGATTGGTTTTAGTTCTTCTTTGAATGTTCAGTAAAACTCCCCTGTGAAGCCATCTGGTTCAGGGCCTTTGTTTGCTGTAAGCATTTTGATTACTATTTTAATTTCATCAGTAGTTACCAGCCTATTCAGATTTTTTTATTCTTCCTGGTTGAGTTTTGGAAGCTTGTATTTTTCTAGAAAGATGTCCATTTCATCAAGGTTGTCTAGTTTGTTGGAGTAGAGGTGTTTGCAGTATTTTATTTTTTTTACAATTCTTTGTATATCAGTGGGATCAGTTGTTACTTCACCTCTTTCATTTCTGATTTTGTTTATTTGGTCCTCTCTCTTTGTTCCTTGGTGAGCCTGGCTAGAGGTTCATCAATCTTGTTTATCCTTTCAAAGAACCAGCTCTTGGTTTAATTGATCTCTTGTATTGTTTTTTGTTTTGTTTTGTTTTTGTCTCCATGTCGTTTATTTCTGCTCTGATCTTTATTATCACCTTCCTTATAGATACTGTGGGCTTTTCTTGTTGCTCTCTTTCTAATTCCTTAAGTTGCATCGTTAGGTAATTTATTACCATTTTTTTTCTTGTTTTTTTAAGATAGACTTGTAGAGCTATGAACTTCCCTCTTAGAACTGCTTTCATTGTGTCCCATAGACTTTGGATTGTTGTGTTTTCATTGTCATTTGTTTCCAGGATGCTTTTTATTTCTCCTTTGATCTCGTTGGTAACCCAATCATTGTTTAATAGCATGCTATTTAGCCTCCAACTGTTTGATTTTTTCTGTTATTCCTTTTGTAGTTGATTTCCAGTTTTATGCCATTGTGATCTGAGATATTTGTTATGATTTCTATCCTCTTGAATTTGAAAAAACTTTGCCTATGTCCTAATATGTGGTTTATCTTTGAGAATGTCCCGAGTGCACTGGAGAAGAATGTATATTCTGTTGCTTTGGGGTGAAATATTCTGAAGATGTCAAATAAATCTATCTGATCTAGTGAGTCATTTAGGATTGCTGTTTCCTTACTGATTTTTTGTTTAGAGGATTTATCTAGTGATGTCAGTGGGGTATTAAAGTCCCTTACTATGATTGTATTGCTATCTTCCAGAAGTCATTTTATGTATTTGGGTGCTCCTGTATTGGGTGCATATATGTTTACCAGAGTTATATATTCTTGTTGGATTAGTAATTTGTAGTGGCTTTCCTTATCTCTTGTTATAGCCTTTACTTTAAGGTCTATTTTGTCAGCTATAAGTATTAAAACCCCAGCTTTTTTCTCATTTCCATTTGCCTGAAAAAATTTTTCCATCCTTTCACTATCAGTCTGTGTGAATCCTTTGTTCTCACGTGGGTCTCTTGTAGACAGCAGATGTATGGATGGTGTTTTCTTATCCATTCAGCTACCTTGTGTCTTTTGATTGGGGCATTTAATCCATTTACATTTAATGTTATTATTGTTAAGTACTTGTTTGTCATCATTTTTATTCTTAATATTTGTATTTCTTCTTGTCTTTCTGTTTCTTCTTTTTACAGTAGTCCTTTTAGCATTTCTTATATTGCTGGCTTGGTGGTAATAAATTCTCTTAGTACTTTTTTTGTCTGTGAAGCTCCTGATTCCACCTTTAATTTTTAGTTATAGCCTTAATTGGTATAGTATTCTGGGATTCAGTCCCTTGGTTTGCATCACTTTATATATTTTATTCCATTCCCTTCTGGCCTGTGTGTTTCTGTTGAGAAATCTATTGATATCCTAATGGGAGATCCCTTGTATGTAACTTTCTGTCTCTCTCTGGTAGCTTTTAAGATTTGTATTTTGTCATTGATGTTTGCCAATTTAATTATGATGTGTCTTGGTATTGGTCTTTTGGGGTTCATTTTATTTGGGACTCTATGTGCTTCTTGAATTTGCATAATGTTTTTTCTTGCCAATATTGGGGAAGTTTTCTGTCATTTCTCCAAACAAGTTTTCTATTCCTTGCTTCTCTTCCTCTCCTTCTGGTACCCCTATTATGTGGATGTTGTTTCATTTTGTGTTGTCCCAAAGCTCCCCTAGTCTCTCCTCTTGCTTTTTAAATTTTCTTTCCAGTTGCTGCTGTGTTTGTGTGTTTTTTCCTACTTTGTCTTCTAACTCGCTGATGTGGTCCTCAGCCTCTTCTAGTCTACTGTTTAAGCCTTCCATTTTGTTCTTTATTGCAGCTATATCATTTTTCATTTCCTCTTGGTTTCTTTTCATATTGGTGACATTCTCATTCAGCTCCTTATAATTATCATTGAGTTGTGTGTATTTGTCATTGAGTTGTGTGTATTTGTCATCCAGCTGTTTGAACATTCCTATAACCATTACTCTGAATTCTTTCTCTGAAAAGTTACTTGCCTCAGTTTCATTTAACTCCCTCTCTGGTGATTCCTCTTTTTTTTTCCTTTGGGGATTGCTTTTTTGTCTCCCCATGTTTTGCTCTAACATTTTAATTCTTTCTGTGTTCTAGACCTGACTGTTTTGCTACCCTGGTTCTTTTGAGGATGGTGCTGCTGGCATGATCTCTTGGGTCTCCTGAGCTTGGTAATCTAGCATAGCTCCCTACTTGAGCTATTTGGGTTTTCTTGATGTAGGCCTTCAAGCTGTAAAGGTGCAACTGTGGTGTCCAGATGTCAGCAGCTAGAGAGGGGGATGTCCCAATTTTTGTTGCCTTGTGTCCTTGGCTGAAATCGCATGTGCCCAGCAGGAGCTCACAGAGATACCCAGGAACTGTCGGGGTGGTGGGGCTCAGGAGAACTGTACACTGGAAAGGCATGACTGTGGTGTCCAGAGTTCTGTAGCTGTAGGGTGGGAAGACTCAGTTTTTGCTGCTGGGCCTGTGGTTGGATATACACATTTCCAGTGGCAGCTCACAGCAGCACCTGTGATGTGCTTGCCAGTGCAGCGCCTTTTGCACTCTGAAGGGCCCTGTTTGAAGCCAAATGATCGAGGCATCTGTGGGCAGGTATCCAGGATGAGGGTATTCAGAATTTCTACTGCTGGGGCAGTGCACCCTTGTTAGGATAAGAGCACACCTGTGGAGTGGTGGGCTCAGGAGGCCTAAGCACTGGAAAAGCATGACTGTAGTGACTAGAGTTCTGCAGCTGTGGAGTGGGAAGACAGTTTTTGCTGCCGTGCCTGTGGATGGATACACACGCTCCCAGTGGCAGCTCACAGGGGTACCCGTGGTGCATTTGCAGCATGGAACTCTGAGGGGCCCTGGTGCTGAAGTTGTATGACAGTGTCTGTGGGCAATTATTCAGGAAGAGACAATCCAGAATTTCTGCTGCAGGTCAGCACACCCCCATTTGCATACTATTGCACCCCGCGAGGCTCACAGTGGCTCCCAAGATCTGCCTGTGGGGTGGTGGGCTCTGGATGCCTGCCTGCTAGAAATGCATGACTCTGGGGGTGGGTTTGCAGCATGGAGTTCTGACACACCCTGAGGGGCCCTGGTGCTGAAATTGTGTGACAGTGTCTGTGGGGAGTTATTCAGGCAGAGTGAATTCACAATTTTTACTGTGAGGCAGTGCACCCCTGTTTGCATGATATCGCGCTCAGCGGGGGCTTACAGCGACTCCCATGGGCTGCCTGTGGGATGGTGGGCTCCAGAGGCTTGCACACTGGAAACTCAAGTAAATGTGGTGCCTAACAGTCTGCCGCTGGGGAGAGGGACACTGCACTTACTGCTGTGGGAGTGGTGCACCTTTGGAGGTGAAGGTCCTAGGGTCTGCGAGTCTACGGGGTTTGGCTGCAGCATTTTGACTGGAGTGGCTGTCGGGTTGTGGGCAGCATCCAAAGCCTGTCTGGTTGGTGGTGTTGATGAGTTCCTAGAAGAGGCCGCTCTCCACTTCAAGATGGCATGGGCTCCATGCCTGAGTCCCACAGTCTGGGGAGTGCCCACAGTGATGGTAGTCTCTCCCTTTCCAGGAGACTCTGGTCTGCCAGTCCCTGGTACTCTCGTCAGATTTAACTGTCACACACACACACACACACACACACACACACACACACCACGCATCCGCACACTCCCCCTTCACCATCTCACTCGCTCACATCCTCTTCCTCACTTCTGTCCTGCCAGCCAACATCTTCCTCTATCGCATCTTTCTTTCTTAGATGAGCTAGAAGAGACAAACCTGGTTATTTGTGATGAAATATCCCCACAATATTTAGCACGTTTGTTTCTTTCTCTTTCCAGTAGGACATTCAGTGAAAAACTGAGAGTGCATTCTCTTTGAGAATCATTTATGAATGATATTAATAGAGATTAATACTATTACTTTAGGATGAGTAGATATTAATACATTAATATACACTTATTGAATACCTACTGCATACCAGGTAGTTGGAAGGTTATACACATACATTCATTGAATGTAATTCTTACATGACCTTATCTAATAGTGATGATATTCTTTATAGACGAGAAGCTCAGCATCGGTGACTTGCCCAAGGTTACACCTAAAGCAAATGGAAAAATCAGGATTCTGACCCAAGTCTGTGTAATTCTAAGGCACTTGATCCCAAACAAGTGGGCTCCACTCCAGCAGCATCAGCAGCACCTGCGACCTTGTTAGAAACGCAAACCCTCAGGCTCCCCCTGTCAGTGAATGGGGAGCTCAGGGCCCAGGTGTAAACAGCCCACCAGGCAATTCTGGAGTATTCCAGAGTTTAGGAAACACCAACATCACCCTTTTGTTAACTAATAAGTGAATAAACTGGAGGTTTAACTTGGGAGGAGCTTTCAAATTTCCCGTCCTTTTTGTGAGTACTAGAGGCCATGCATGAATTCTTGCACCTTGAAAGGAACTGTGGGTCGCAAGGCTACGGTGGGCACAGGGGCGAGTCTTGGCCCATCTTCTGCACCCCAGCCTGGCCCCTCTAGCCATGGTCCCCCGGTTCCCTGTCTGCCAGCAGCCCTGCTCCCACCACCACTGCTCCCATGTGCTGAGGGGACTGGCCAAGCTTATAGTGTATAGCCATTAGGGCCAGCACCAGCAACCGGTGCAAGTGGGGCCAGTGCCATCAGCAGGTGTGAGCAGTGGCTGTTGCCCCGATTGCCCCTTGGAAGCAGGGGGAGGTAGAGAAGCCCTCAGGGACAATCAGGGCTAGCAGCTACTGCTTGCACTCGCTGGTGGCTCTGAGCGATTGGGCCCAGCACCGGCAACTGGCAGCGGGTGCAAGCCGTGCTTCTGGTGCTGGCTGTGGGTGCGAGTGGGACCGGAGCCAGCAGTGGGTGTGAGTGGCAGCTCCAGTGCCAGCAGCAGATGTGAGTGCCAGGCAGGACTGCGCACATGGGAACAAAGAATTTTCAGTAACCACCAGAGGCTCGCCCCATGACAGTGACCAGCATCCTGCCTTGGTCTGGCGTCCTCGCTCACATGCTCCACCATCCCCTGCGGCCATTGCCACCATGTTCCGGCCGTTGCCACCATATTCCACACACACACCCTGGTTGTTTGGTTGTTCTGCCATTCCATCCATTTGCATATTAGCCTTTTATTATATAGGATAATTGAAGTGAGGAAAATTCCAACAAACATTTATTTGTCCTCTAGTGAGTATGCCTTCCAAGTATGGGACTTTCAATGCAACATCTGGATTTGTATCTCAGTTTCACTGCTCGTTAGCCGTGTGATCTTGGGAAAGTTATTTAACCTCCATAAGTGTCAGGTTCCAAGCCTGTATATTTATGACAAATCATAGTAATGCTTTCCAGGATTCATGTGAGGATTAAAGGAGGCAGTATCTGCAAAAGTGTTGAGCACAATGCCAAATGCATCTCCACTAAATATTAGCTAATTGTTAATAATTATATGATTGTTTTTATGTTAGCTATTATTAGTTTATAGTAGCTAAACTCTGTAATGCTGTCAAAATTGTATCCTTTCTTAAAGAGTTCAGCATACGTTTTATAAAACGTTTTTGTTTTTTAGGTATTTGAGAGAGATTTTTAAACCCTGCCATTCTTGTGATGTTTGAATCTTAGCAGTAAGTACATTATCAGAGTAACTGTCTAGAAGAGACCATCAGTGCTCCCATAAAAAATCATTTTATAAATCTGACACATAGTACGTGCTCATACATGTTTTTGGGCTAATGAAGTGAATGAAGGATCACTCCACAGATGCCACTTCTAGTGCCAACATTGCCCACACACACTGTCGGGTTGGGGATGGGGCTGGAGCTGTCTCTTGTTCTCTGCTATAGACCCATCTCATGGCACTGGGCCTGGCACTGAAGTCGCTGGTCAATGATTACTCGTTGATGGGATTTGGTAAAGAAATACTTATATCTTTAATCTCCTCTATCATAATACGTTTTGAAATCTTACAAGCAATGATCCAAGTAAAAGTATATTTTTTTCTCCCTATATACATACTACATTGCCCAAGGTTTTTTGTTTGTTTGTTTTTTTAATAAGACTAGGAGCCAGGAACCCGGGTTTCTTGGTTTTGCTTTGCCAGGCTTGGGTGTGACAAAGGCCTGTCACTTAACTCTCAGCCTCTTTTATTTGTGTGTGTGTAAATGGTAAATGGAGACGGTTGGACTAAATCAGAGTTTGCTACAGGGTGGTGTGTGTATGTGTGTGTGGGGGGGGAGGCTGGTACCTAAGCAGGGTGCTAAATAACATTGAATCACGTGATAAAAGTGCTGTTCATTCCTTCTCAATCTTTGTCATTGAGTGGGGAGGAAGCTAGACTGTGGCGCTGGGTGGTATTTAATACCGTGGTGACCCCTGCTAATCTCCCACTTAATAAAGGCCTCAATCTGGATGAGGAGACAACGGTATTACTGGTATTCCCATGTTTTGTTTTCAATGTTTACATTGTAAGTTTCTTCTTCTATCCATGAAGAGATGGTGTTCGTTAACTTACCATATTGAAATACGTTCTGCCTTTCTGAAAAAACTGATACCAGAAACAAAAGGAAGTTGATTTTTAAGAAATTAGGTTACTAACAGTGTGAGTAGCTTGGAGGCGTGACAGAAATCTAAAGATGAAGTAGGAAGCTTGGAAGCCAGATGCATTTCCGCAGGCCTCAGGCGCCGCCAGCCAGGAGTTAGTGTAGTGAAGGGGCGAACTTTCTCTTCCAGCAAGAGTGCAAATCTGTGCGGTCAGGCCGGAAAGGGGGTGGGCGGCATCACCCTGGCCCCATCTTTAAGAGCAGGGCAGGAAAGGCAGCCCCACCTGGCCCTGGAAATTCCCATGTTAATTCTCTGGTGGAATCAGGGGTGTGAATGCGCGGAAACCTTCACGGATGGTGCTCTTGCCCAGCCAGGTTCCAGAGGAGGCCATGAAGTCCAGGGCACGTCTGGAACCCCCAGCTCCTTAGGAACAAACCAGAAATGCAGAGAAAGCCCAGAGACAAAAATGTTCACTGCAGTATTATTACTTTTTTATATATTTTTATTGATTTCTTAGAGAGTGGAAGGGAAAGGAATAGAGTTAGAAACATTGATGAGAGAGAAAAATCGATCAGCTGCCTCCTGCACACCCCCAACCGGGGATCTGCCTGCAACCAAGGTACATGCCCTTGACCGGAATCGAACCTGGGACCCTTGAGTCCACAGGCCAATGCTCTATCCAGTGAGCCAAACCAGCTAGGGCAATGCAGCATTGTTTATATGCACATGTCACTAAAGATCTCGTCTGCTCCACATTAAGATTGGAGTTCGCTGTGTCATCTCTGGGACAGAATGGATACAGTGGGTCAAGATTGTACAGGGTGTCCCCCCAACATGAATACACACTTTAACTGCTGATAGCTCAATTTTGAAGAATGAAATGCATTTTAATAAACACTGCCTTCTATAATTAATTCTTCAAAGTGTGTGCATACATTTTTTTGAGATAGTCTGTATATATGGGGACTTGGAGAAATATGGGAAGATGTTTATGGTACAAGATAAGGGCACTGATGGAGGTGCTAGCTTGCAGCAGTCTCTCAATAATAGTACCTGCCATTGTTTAATAATAACCACATAATAATAATAATAATAATAATAATAATAATAATAGCGTTGTCATTGTTGTTCTTGAAACTCTTGTTAGATCTGGTGAATTTGGAGGATGTTCCATGTTACAAAACCAAAGAATCAAGCTATAACAATGTACTTCTGAAAGCTGTCCATTACAGAGACTCACACATGCACACCCTTCCTAAGTGAGCAGTACACACACACTCAGCTCTGGTGCTGGGCACTCGCTCTGCCAAAAACCTCCACAGGGGACTAGCTTCAGCTCAAACACTTACTGAGGCCTCACCCATCTGACAGACCTCTGCTCAGCATATGTAACTTTCTCCCCCCCACACCTTTTGTAAAATTGAGGTAAAATTCACAGCAAAATGAAATTCACCATGAGCCATTCGAAAGTGTACAGCCCAGTGACACGTAGTACATCCAGAGTGTTGTGTCACTATCTCATCCATCTAGCTCCAAGACATGCTCCTTACCCCGAAAGGAGCCCCTATTCCCATGAAGCAGTCACTCCCGGGCCCACCTTCCCCACCCTGGGCAGCACTAGGTTCCTTCCTGTCTCTGCAGCTTTGCTCCTCATTTTCACTGGACCTGTGTGTCCAACTGGAACCCTGGCATTCTCTAGGTGGGTGCCCACTGACCTTTCTCCTTCACCTGTTGATTAAAGAGCCCTTGGGAAATAAATGAATGCGTGGACTCAAACTCCACCTCCCTGAAACTGAGATGTCCCAGGGAACTCAAGGAAAAACAGCTTTTGTTTTCTCTCTCACAAAGGATTTGGGGCTTAATCATGTCAGGCGGTTTTGTCCACATGGAGGCTCTTTGCAGAGGCTCCACGATCAGGGTGGTCATTTCCTCTGAGGTGAGGTCCTCGTTCGTGTTGAGCCGGGAGCTGGAGGGAGCACACTGGGCTTTCCAGCCGGTGGTGCTTCCTTGGGATGGCCCTGCCGACCAGGAGCTGAACCTGGACCCAGATTCCAGCTCTGCAGCTCTTGGGCATGTGACCTTGTTCGGGCCTGGTTTCTGCCTCTCTAACGGAGTGGCCACTGTGAGTTTTTTGTAGAGGATGACACGACATCAGGGCTGTAGGGATCTATGACCACTGACCTTTGCCTTGCTTTCTTGGAAGCAGAGGAGAATATTAGAAGGATTACCCAAGCATTGACCACCAGATGACTGGGTTTAGATGTTAGTCTGGCTCCTTACCAAGTAGGTGCCTGTGGGAAACTGCATTGGAAGGTTAAGGAGGGCAGGCTCCCTTCAAACCAGGCCCTTCCTCTTCAAGCCTGTGAGTTGGGCAAGTCGAGTAACCTCTCATAACTACCCCTGTGGAATGGGAGTCGCAGGGCCTCCTAGGCAGCGCTGTTGTGAGGATAAAAGGTGATTGTGCACAGGAAGTGCTAAACACAGTTTCCTGTATGTGTGCTCCTGGACCTGCGTTCATTATCTGTCCCCATAGGTTCTGGACTCGGATGTGTTATGGACCAGGCTGGTGAGTTCACAGCCACGAGTGGCCAGTGGATGGGGGATGAGAGTGGGGGTGAGGCGAATGAGGAAGTGGGGGCACTAGCAATGGCAAAGTGCAGGAAACGGAACCACATTGCCGTTCTGTTTGGCTTTGCATTGTAATCCAGCTGGTAGCAGCAATGAGAGGGGAGACTCAAATTTAATTACTTAGTTGTCCCCCTTTGGACCTCTTTCTTTAGGGAAAGCCTCAGTTTCTTCACCTGCAAAATGGAGATATTACTGTCTTCCCTGGTCAGCCTCACAGAAGAGCTGTAAAGAACAAAGGGGATTAACAAAATGTACCCGAAAGCATTTTGTAAATTGTAAAGTGCTGTGTAAATGTAACTGACTGATTATTCATTCATTGAAAATTGCTTTGTTGGTATCTAATTCAAAACAGTGCTGGTCTTCCCATTGGGTCGAGGCGATGGCAGCCTTTTGTATCATGCCATGCATGGGGAGGAGGTTGCGGCTTACTGGGTCTTTTGCTTTATCCCAGTGGTCTCTGAGCTGGAAAAGATGGGGACTTCCTCTCACCAAAAGGCCATGTCTTTTGAGTCTATTGACAGTATGTCATGTGGAACTCAGAATTGCCTTCGTGAATGCAGATAGATTGCATCTATTAGTTCCTTCTTGTCATCATGAACTGTCAGAAGGGAAAATTAAACGTGCCTACAAATATTTCACATTTATGCTGTGTGCAAGGTTTAATATTCATCTGGAGCATAGAGTAGAGAGAGAAAAAAAAAATCGGCATTTTTTACTCTGGACTAAACATGCTCAATTCAGCAAGAAATCTTTGAGCACCTACTATAAGCTAGTGAGGACAGGACATGCTAGGGTCAAGAAAAAAGGCACTGAATTCTAATGCTGGCAGCTTTCCATTTGCATATTGCTTCAGAAGCCAGGGAGAATCTGAGGTCATTCCCAAGGGCATAAGGAAATCTACCCAGAAGTCGGGAAGAGGGAAGTAGGTGAGGTGAGTGGCAGACTATAGTAGAGCTGTTAGAAGTGAAGGGGGGGAGGAAAAACGGGAGGGGGATCCATCAGATGTCAGAAGCCCACATCTGCCTGTTGGGAAGTGGGTGTGAGCTTGCAGGTGGGACACAGGGATAGAAATCAGTAGCTTAGAGTCCTAGAAAAACAAAAGTCATTTAGCACTACTTGGGGAAACATACAGAAGAAAATGACTTTTAGCAAGTGTATTTTTTTTCCTAGCGGATAAAAATGGATGTATAAGTATATTATTATAGCTGTGAAGGGGAGAGCTTTACTAAGAGGATGGAGGGTAATGAAATAAGTTGTAAAGCATATGCTGTTCATTGAGGAGAATGTTGATCATTTGTGTCACTGATAAGTGATGTTTGGAATATGCTGTCATTTTTGTTTCTCTTTATGTCATTGTGAAAATATGATGATTTCATAAGTTCACGACATGACTTCCTTCCCCTAACCCTATTTTTTCCCCCAGTAAGGTCTTAAATTCCTCAAGCCTGCCTTCTCCTGCCCCAAGGGTTTTCAGAAACCTCACCCCCCTGGTTGACGAGGGACTGCTGTGCGGAAGTGGTGACTGCCCTCAAGGAGCTTACAATCTAGCTGGGGGTAAGCGACTGGCACATGAACACAACTAGACTGTGAGCTTCTAGAGGGCAGGAGCCGTACCCTGGTCATCTCTCTGCTCTCCCTGCACGCCCTCCCTGCGCGATCTCATCCATCCATGGCGTTGACCACCACCTGGGTGCCAAGGAGCCTCTAGGCCTGGACTCTGCCGAGGGCCGCACGCTGGTCTGCAGCCCTCCACAGCTGTGGAATGTGGGGTGCTCTGCGGGCACTGCTGGCTCAGCCTACTCACCGAACCCAACTTGTCATCTCTCTTCAGCGCCAGCCCTGGCTGCTGGGCACTGGGGCTCTGTCCCCAAATCACTCTATGGCCTGAGCTTGATGGGGAAATGCTTATGTTTCAATGTGAAGTAAAAGAGGGAGCCTATTGAATTGTATAGACCAAATGAGCTTACGTATGGTAGATACACAGATTGCAAGATTTGCAGATGTGCTCCACAATGTGTCAGTAGTTACTGCTCACGGTAAGAAATGGTTAATATGGTTTTTTGTTTGTTTGTTTGTTTGTTTTCTGGCACTGTTGTGCTTTCTAAATCTCCTGTAATGAATATTACTTTTATAACCAGCTAACATATCTAATACAAATGGTTAATAGGTCTGGATCTGAGTGTCAACTTCTCTGAGAAATGTAATTCTTTTTGTCCCATTTGGAAATGGAGACTTTGGCAGCAGCAGCCCCAGTATTTGTACTTACCTGTTGTGCTCTCTTTATAATCTGCTCCCTTCTAGACTGTGAGCTCCTTGAGGGCAGAAACCAGGGCTTAGTTATCTTGTATTCCCAGTGCCTAGCATGAGGCCAGCACAGGTAACCACTCAATATATGTTTGTTTGTCTTTGTGGTTTTTCTTTTTTTTTTTTTTTTTTTTTTTTTTTTTAAAGAAAGGAAGAGGCAGGAAAGGGAAAAGGAGGACATTGGGATTCTAAACAAAAAAGTTTTTAATCTCATGGATATTATTTATTCTTGTCCTTCTTCAAGATCCTTTGTTTATGGCTTTTTTCTTGGCCTTCTGCAAAATCCTTTGTTCACTGGTTTTTAATCTACTGAACCAATGCATTTTTTTAAAATCAGTCATTCCAACTTTTCTTATTTTTATTAATCAAATGTCCATCAGAGCTCCTCTAGGGTGGATTCTGGCGCGTGTTAGCTGCTGTCCCAAGTCTGACTTGGGCAGAGTGCCCCCTGCCTGAAACCAAGGGCACCACACTCAGGACAGTCTTGAGGTCTGGAGCTGAATATATTTTCTGGAGCTTCCCTTTACATGGAACAATGGCAAACTGTAGTATCTATGGAAGGGGAAGCCAATGGAATAAATATAATAGGAGAAACAACAATAGCCAACTTCTATTGTGTGTTTACCCTGTGCCAGGCACATTGCTAAGCATAACATGGGTTGTCCCCCTCAACCCTCCAAACGTCCAATGAGGTCTGTATTATCATCCCCATTTTGTAGATGAGGAAACTGAGGCTTAATGATGAACGACATGGAGAATTTGAATCATGGCCTGCAGATTGAAGAGCTTGAGCTCAATACTACTTTTCTGAAGGTACAGGCAAAGTGCTGGGAAAAGAGGGGGATAGGCGTTTGGCAGAGCAGGGTAGCCATATCTGCACTTGCAGATCCTTATTTGGTGCGGTTTCTGAGGAGCAGTGCTCAGCCTGGTGTACAAGCCCTTCATGAGGTCTAAGGCACCCCTGAGGTCATAGGCAATTGGCTCCATGTGTGTGTGCTGTTTTCTGGAAGTTCTTCAAAGGAGTCTATGTGATTTTAAGAAAATCGATTGAGAAAGCAAAACATGGCCTGGAGAAGCTGTAGTGACTAGAGCCTGGCTCCACACTGGGAAGGGTTTAACCATTACGTACCACCCAGTGGAGAGGGCTGTGGTTTTGTTGCTAAAGCATCTCTGAGATACAAACATGTATTGTGTGTGTGTGTGTCTGGGTGTTTAGAACAAAGTGATTACCAAATCAATCAACAAATATTTATTCAAGTAGAAACCTGATAGCTCTCTACCGTTTGTCAGGGTTGTTTAAAGAAGGATTTCTGCCTTGGGTGGGAGTTTGAGCTAATGAGATAATAATAATTACCATTTATCGAGTGCTGGCTGTGCGTCAGGCAACTCTGCTGGGCACTTTATACACACCAGCCCACTCAGTCCTCACAGCAGCCCCAGCCAGGAGGGTTTGCAACCCACTCTTGACAGAGGAAGCAGCTCGGAGAGTTTGAATGTCGTGCCTAAGATCAAAGTCACTTAATCTATGTCAGTAGAGGAACCAAATTTGACTCTGTTTCCCCAAATCCACATGTTCTCCTCTGTCCCCTTTTCCTTAATGTGTGTGCTTCTGCCAGAAGTCAGATCCATTGGATTATCAAGTTAATGAACGAGAGTTATGCAGCTAAAGACTGGGTGCCTGCTCTTCGGCCAGGCTGTTGTATAAGGAAGCCTGGCCTTGAGTACAAGTTGAACTTGATCCCCTCCCAGATCTCTTCCAGCTCTGACTTCTCCTCTCAGATTCAGAGAATTGAAGCCGTTCATTGTCCTGACAAAGCAGACAACAGTGCCTTCCCACCCGTCCGTCCCT
Organism: Murina feae; assembly: GCA_004026665.1. Taxonomy (NCBI): domain Eukaryota; kingdom Metazoa; phylum Chordata; class Mammalia; order Chiroptera; family Vespertilionidae; genus Murina; species Murina feae. Next base: position 12,877 of record PVJC01018428.1, on the reverse strand, counting down.
CCTCCTTAGCCATGGTGGCCAAGATCACAGTTTTGCTCTGTCTGCCTGACATGCATGCTTGTCCATAAGTCATTTCTAGTGAGAAGAAAGTAACCACGTAAATATGGGAACCAGCTATTCCTTTCAGCTGATTCTTCTTCCCTAGGGAAGAATATGGCAGCAATAGGTTTCCACTTGCTGAAATGGTTGAAGCTGAGGTGCCCAAGGCATTGTTGGACTTCAGGAAATTGCCTAGCAAACCACAGTAAGAAAGAATATCCTCTGGGTTAGTGAGATTTGGGGCAGGGCCTGGCTTGCCATGTGGCTCACTCCTCCTCATTGAATGTCCACACTTCCCTCTGCACACCATCCTGCTCAGACCTCAGTGACTTTGTTCCCTCTGGAATGCCTTCTCTTTGTCCCCTGGGCCAAATCTGACTTATTTCCCAAGACTCAGTTCTAGCCTCCCCGCATTGGCATCTCTTGTTCCATCTGTCCGAGGTCCGCTGTCCCAGGCTCCACTGTGGGCCCAGCTGTTCTAGAGCTTAACACACAAGGGCCCTCAGGTTTTTTCAGTGCTTGTCTGTTGTCTCCTATTACAGGGCCCGATACTCATATATATGTCCGTTGGATACAGCTGGATGATTCTGTAATCGGCCCTGATCGTGTTCTAGTTAAGGTTACCTCTTCTTGGATCCATGCTACTGAGTGTCCTTACCTGGGTAGGAATGGAAGTAAGCCTTTGCATCTGTACAGCAGCTTATGGCTTGTAAAGTGTGTCTACATCCTTGTCTCTTCTCAATCCTCATAACGCAGAGAGGTAGACGGGTGCCTGTCGCTGACTTTCAAAAGCACCTAACTGAATTCTCAGGCCAGGTGAGACCTCCCTCCCCTCACCCCCACCCGATCGTCTGCTGCTTCTGAAAAATCAAACCTTTGCATCTTGAATTCTATTCTGACCCCATGGGGCAGAGGTTAGGGCCTAGGTTAAAGGACACATATATTGGGATGCTACAATGCCTGGGAAGAGGGGAAAACACAGAACTTGCCGAGACCCTGGGCCATATTTTAGATTTTATGCAGCCTGTCTGCACGGAACTCTTTATCATTTTTCTTGCACGCATCAGGGTAAATGTAAATAAACACGCATGTGTAAATTCATTAATTTTAAAAAATAGTCTCTCGGAGCCATGATTTTTCTTCAGTAGAAATGATAACAATAATACCTTCTGTGCAAGGTTGTCATGCAGATTTAATGAGAAACCACATATAAATGGGCCTTGCGCGTGGCATGGAGTTGGCATTTTTAAATGCTGTTTGCTTTCTAAGTCTCCACTAGGCAGCCTTCCTTTGACAGCATCTGTAGATTGATTTGTTGATTGCCTGCAAGGCCCAGAGGAAGGGAGAAAAACCTCCTAACTGCCCTCTCCTCCCCAAGTCCTGGACCATCAGGTGCCATCCCTCCCTAAAAATTCTGAGACAAGAAGACCACCCTCTGTCGAAGTCCTGTGACCCCCAGAACTGAATGGCCTCGTCACTTCTACCTCCTGGCTCCCAAAGCAGCCCAGCTGCCTGCACTCCCCACTCACTCCCAGGCTGTATCTACTTCCTGGGATGTTCTTCCTTCCTTGTCAGTCGTGAGTGACAGCTGCCTCTGGCCTGGAACAGAACTATCCAGATGCCAAATATTTGAGAACAGCATTTAACTTCAGAAACAGCATCTAGAGAAGAAGAAGGATGGGAACATCTGTGCCGGCACCTAGTAGCCATGAAGCACATGGCAGAGGGCAGGCTTCAGGGTCACTAGACCTGGAGTCCAATCTTGACTCTGCCCCTGACTGCTTTTCAGCTTGTCCAGGTGACGCCACTCCCTACCTTCGTTTCTTTCTTTGCTATATGGTGATGCTTCTAACGAGAATACCTGTGTCCTAGGGCTATGTTGAGGATGAAATAAAAGAGTGCATAGAAATTAACGAGTACACTGCCTGGTACATGATAGACAACCATGAATCACATGTCCCCAGCCAAGGCCAGCTGGATAGCTTAGGCCTTCTTAGTTCCAGCTTCTCCCTGCTTCTGAGACCTTGGAGAAGAATCCTTCCCTAACTCCTCAAGCCAAAGTTGGCGCCTTCCTTCTCTGTGCCTGTCGGTCAGAATATCAAGCCCCTGCTGAAACTTCTGTGCCCCCGACTTGCCTCTGAAGCACCCAGTGGAGCACTTAGAAATAGTTCCTGAGAAGAAGGGTGAAGGGCCCAGTCCCCCTGGCGAAGATGAGGGCCCAGTCCCCCGCAATCATTGTCCCTGGCAAACAGGGAGAGTGGTTTTCCTTTGAGTGTGTCTTTCTGGGCTTTGGTGACTCACAGTTACTCAAGCTGCTGTCTCTCCTCTGGCGCTGAGGGATTAGACGGTCACGGAGTGTGAACCAGAGCAGGGAGAGGTGTGGGAAAACCCAGAAGCCTCCATGCCTGAAGGTCAGAGGGAGCTCTGCATCTGAATGGGCCGGAAAGGCATAAAAGCAGAGAAGGCAGATGCTCCACTTGCCCGCATGGGCTGTTGCGCCCCCTGCCTGCCTCAGCTGCCTCGCCTGCCTCCCAATTAGGATTGCAATTTGGCAGCCACTTCCTGCCCCCTGGGCAGAGGGGCCCTGCAGGAGTGGGATAGCTGCGCTGCTTTGGGAGCCAGGAAGGCAGAAGGGACGAGGCTATTCAGGTCTGGGGATCACAAGGCTGCTATTCAGGAGGGCTCCCTTGTCTCAAGTTTGGGGCAGGACTGACTCCTGAGTGGCCCAATCATCAATGGGTTTTGTGTGGCTTCCCCCCTTTCCCCCCCACCCCACCTCCCGCTCTTTTCCTGGGATGTGCAATGATCAAGCAACTGGCAAAACAAACTACAGATACTCCTTGAACAAGAACAAGAGAGAAAGCACAACACAAAGAAGTAGGAGAGGCAAGGAGCTGGCACAAAGGAAAGGGTGCTAATTGGACCACTGGGGAGAGTCCTGAGACTCTGCGGTTAGAGAGGCTAGAATTCTAAGTGGTTAGGCCGGTCAGGAAAAGCTTCCTGGATGACCAGGATTTCATGGAAGTCCTGAAAATGTATAGGCCCTGGAGAAGTTCAGCTGAAAAGAGAGGACAGAGGCAGGCCAAGGTCTGAACAAAGACAGGAAAATAAATCTGTGAGGATCTGCTGTGTATCACACACCTGCTGCGTGTTCCACACTTGCTACACACTTAACTCTCACACTAGCGATAAGGTATGTGCATTCATTTCACAGATGAGCAAGCTGAGGGCAAGGACCTTAACTCACTCTTCAGCTGCCTGAGAGCAGGGAGAAGCACATCTTAGTAATCTCTGCCTCCTCGGTACCCAGCCCAGAACAGGCCTCTGTTAACTGCTACGTGATGTTAAAAGGCAGGTACTCTGTTGCCCCCAGCAGAGCCAGGGTTCTCCACAGGAGTCCCCCAAACCAGCGTTGTCCGTATGCTTGCTGGAGTGGGTATGAAGTATTTGTGCAAGAGGGTTAGGCTGTAAGTGTCTAGAGAAGGACGGGAGAATTTTGAGTAAAACCTAGGAGGATGGGACCTTTGTCAGCTTCCCTGGGCATCATGGCCAGTCCCTGAGCTGCAGAGTGATCTGATGCTTGTGGCCCTTCAGAGCTTGTGGTGAGGGTTGGTCCACACGGAACTGCTGACAGACATCATGGGTTGTGTTTTATTTTCTTGCTATATCCCTTCAGAGTGCCATGCAGCCAGAGCTGGGTCTATGAGGTTCACCCCGTGCCCTGGATGCCTGGCCCGGAGATATAGTAGGTGCTCACTGTGACACGATGGGTCTGTTTTAGAAAGTGCTAGTTAGGCTCATGTTCAGGGATTATCTTCTTGACAATAAGTCAGAAATGATGGAGCACAGGATTGGGAGGCAAAGGACTGCCGGGGCCAACAGGAGGCGACATGCAAGCTCTTGGGGAGGAAAGAATGGCTTCTTTCTCTCTGTTGCTACAGTTTTTTCTTCTACATGATGGCGTGGTGGTTGTCTGAGTTTCCCAGAGCTGCCGTAACAAAGTGTCACAGGCTGCATAGTTTAAAACAACAAGAATTTATTCTCTCGTAATTCTAGGGGCTAGACGTCCAAAATCAAAATTTTGGCAGGATTGGCTCATTTTCTTTAATTTACCGTGGTTGCCAACAACCCTCGGTGCTTCTCGGCATGAACTAATAACCCCAGTGTCTGTCCCGGCCTCACAAGGCCATCTCTCCTCTGTGTCCTGTGTCTTTACATGGCTGTCTTTTAACTCTGTGTGTCTCTTCCCACAATGATGCCAGTCATGCTGGATTAAGGGCTCACTCTAATCCAGGATAACCTCCTCTTGATTTATAACTTGCAAAGACTATTTCCAAATAAGGTCACAGCCCCAGGGACCAGGGATGAGGACTTCAGCTTATCTTTTGGGGACATGATTGTTGATTATCACATTTTAGTAGTAAATAGAACAAAACATGTACTAGTATGTATATGGTGTTTTATAGCTCATGAAACAGTGATGATTCTACTAAATTCTCACAAACGTCCTAAGAGAAGGTGGCATAATAGCCCTGTTACAGATGCCAACACCCATTTAAAAAGCGGTTTGCTCCAAGTGGTATGGTGAGGAGGCGACAGAAGATGGACTGGAAGCTGGGACGTCATCTCCAACCTGGCCTTTCCCACTGGCCTTTGGGGGCTGCTGGGATGTTAGGGCAGGTCCAGCAGCCCTGCTCAGATGCCCAGGGGGGCTCACAGGGTTCCTGGGGAGAGCCTAGCACCCTGGAAAGGCTTGCTGGCTCCAGTTGTATTTGGGAGCTCACTCCTGCTCCAGCAGACGTGGCTGTTACTGAACGTGTCAGAAGCGTAAGGCAAGTTTTGGGAGAGTTCATGTTTAGTGAGTGTGTTGCTGTTTCTGTGCATGAGGTGCTCATCTCACTCTCGGATGGGGAGATTCAGGATTGCAATTTTCATTTTCTTCCTTTCAAAGAACAAGCCAGAGACCTCTGCCAAGTCCCAGCATTCAGAGGCTTCTCACCGTTTTGTCTGGGCCCTTGCCCTCCTGCAGCCTCACCCCCTCTCCTCAGGCAGCCCCCCCCCCATTCCTGTTCCCTCCCCAGGTGATGACTGTCAGAGCCAGGAACATCTGCTTCTCGCTCCCCTAGTAGCTCCCCATTGCCCCAGGGTAAAGTCAGATTCCCATGGTTCTCCACCTTCTAGCACATTCCTTCCTCCCTGAACAGATAGACTCCGCTTCCCTCTTGTTCCCATACACAGCTTGGAGTTCCCACCTTTTTGGACACGCACTCCCGCCCCCAAGTTTTCAGCTGCCTTTTTTTTATTTCCATTTCATTGGTCATTGTTAAGAAAGGGAAGCTACCCAGAGGACTGGGTTGGCCCTGCCATGCAAACAATCCATAAATGGGAGATCATGTATGGCATTTTGATAGCCATGGCGGCCTGAGGGAACCGGAAGCACAGAGATGCTTTGAACAACTCAGGGACCCAAGTTTGAGTGCCAGCGCTGCCACTCCCACCAGTCGTGTCACTCGCTCTGGGCCTGTTGCCTCATCTGAGCTGGACCTGCCCTTCTCTGAGGGAGTGGCCTGTCTATTCCACAGGTCATTTGGGAGACAGAAGGCAGAAATCAATGGAGTGTGCTCAGCTAGCACAGAATCAGCACTCAGTTGCCTGTAGCTGATTTCAGAGTGGAAGGGGGTAGGGTGGGAGAAGGAACCATGAGAACAAAATGGGTATAAGGAAAAGAGGCCAGGATGGAGAGGGGTGTGGGAGAGGAAAGATGGGAGTGGGTGGGGTGGGGGCGGGGAATAGGACGGGGAGTAGAGATGAAATCAAGGTCCCACACTAAACAATTCTGGGTAAAGAACTATGGGACCAATGGGTATTTCTCGCTGATTTGTTAGTTGTCTCTTCACTTCCAAGGAATTTGTATCACTGTCCTTTCTCTGTGATTTCCATATTGCATTTTGGGGGAGGGGAAAGAAAAGGAAGAAAGAGCAAGTGAATTTTTGAAACTGCTCAAGAATCAAAACACAATAGATGCCCTAGCCAGTTTTTGTCAGTGGCTAGAGCATTAGCCCAAGGACTGAACGGTTGCAGAGTCAATTCCTGGTCAAGGGCACATACTTGGTTGCATGCTTAATTTTTGGACCAGGTCTGGTCCTGTCACTGTGGGAGGCAACCAATCCATGTATCTCTCTCACATCAATGTTTCTCTCTCTGATTCTCCCCCTCCATTGCATTCTCTCTAAAAATCAATGGGGGAAAAATATCCTTATGTGAGGATTAACAAAACACCCCCCCCCCACACACACACACCAAAACAGAACAAACAAATAAAACAAAACAAAACAAAAACCCAACAACCAAAACCCCTGATGGATGAGGATGGCGGGTAACCCCTCTGTATCCTGCTTCAGGAGCCTGGAAGGCAGCAGGAGGAGGGCTCTGTGACTCGGCCCAAGTTGTGCAGCCAGTAGGTAGCAGCAGTCAGGACTCATGTTTCCCGGTTGCCACCCCAAGGGTGGGTCCAGGAGGAGCAGTGCCCAGGCAGACCACTTTGGGGACGGGGTAGGGGGGTGCTGTGCACAGATTCTGTACTTCCTGCTTTCCTCACTCTTTCCTTGTGATGTTGGGAGCACACAAAGGGGTGGGCAAAAGTGGGTTTACAGCCCGGCCTGCATGGCTCAGTGGTTGAGTGTTGACCTAAAAACCAGGAGGTCATGGTTCGATTTCTGGTCAGGGCACATGCCCAGGCTGCAGGCTCGATCCCCAGAGTGGGCTGTGCCAGAGATAGCTGATCAATTAATCCCTCTCATCATTGATGCTTCTCTCTCTCCTCCTTTCTCTTTCTCTCTGAAATCGATATATATATATTTTAAAAGTGGGTTTACAGTTGTGAGTATGGAAAAACACAGTTTATTCTTGTATTATTATTTATTCATTATTGTATTATTATTCATACAAACAGCTGTAAACCTACGTTTGCCCACCCTGTATAGAAACTTCGTATGGGTGTGTTTCCTTCCACTAGCAAGCAGCCCAGCCACCCGCCTGCTCATTTAGCCTGTCACTCCAGTGCCCCAAGGCTGTTAGCAATTTACAAAGTGGCTATCTCCCAATTAGTCTATGAAGTAATTGTTCCCTTTGCCATGCTCCTTCTGCTTCCAAGTCCACAGTGTGCCTCCCTCCTGCCCCACTTCAGCACAAGCCTTCTGTGTCCGCCCAGAGCTGCCCAGGGAGCAAACATCACAAGGGAAGTGTTGTCTTTGGCTGTGAGACAGAGGATTAAGGCTCCTCTGAGACACCCATCCTGCAGTGTCCCGGGGCTAAGCCACTTAGAACTCTGCTGTCGTTGACCTCAGATCTGGATTTTTCTGACGAGAACAGTCTGATGGAGTCTGTGCTGGTTATAAGGTAAATGTCTTTAGAAATATCAACTGCAGCCTTAACTGGTTCGGCTCAGTGGATAGAGCATCAGTCTGTGGACTGAAGGGTCCCAGGTTCGATTCAGGTCAAGGGCATGTACCTTGGTTGTGGGCACATCTCCAGTAGGGGGTGTGCAGGAGGGAGCTGATCAATGTTTCTCTCTCATCAATGTTTCTAACTATCCCTCTCCCTTCCTCTCTGTAAAAAAATCAATAAAATATATTTAAAAAGAAAAAGAAATATCAACTGCAGAAAAAGAAGAAAGCCTTATCCCCCCCCCGCTTAGCTCTCTCTTGGCAACACCCCCTGTTGATTTTTTTTTTTTAATGAGAAAGGCATCAGGTTATGGGTAAACACGAGTCTTCGATATCTTTTGGTTGAAGGGCATGATGGGAGTGATCATAACAGTCCCATGGGAATCATAAATGGGTGTCCACAGTCTGCCATCCAAAGCTCTTGGGGTCAGATGTGTCTTGGAACAGTTTGTTTGTTTGTTTTAATTATTTAAAAAAATGGTTTATTGATTTTTAGTGAAAGAGGAAGAAGAGAGAAACATAAATGTGAGAGTGAAACATCAATCAGCTGCCTCCTGCACATCTCCTACCAGGGATTGAGCCTAGCATGTGCTCTGACCAGGATCAAACCAGCAACCTTTGGGTACATGTATGACACCCAACCAACTGGGCTACACTAGTCAGGGCAGGGTGTGTTTTCAGATTTCAGAAAGAAACTAGGGTACATGTATGGTATATTTTGTAATACCCTAGTGGGATCGAGGGCAGGGCTCCATAATCAAACCCATTACTTTCTCTGCAGCAAACTGTTCATGCTGCGCGAGAAAAATAGAGACAAGAAATAGCTTCACATCACTGCCTATCTTATATTGTCACCTAATGAGTTAATTAAAAAAAAAGAAAAATCGTTTGGTTTTAGACTTTTTTGAGAGCCTGGATTGATAAGAGTCCATGGTTTTATGTGATACATATTTACTGCGTCACTAAGTAAATCCATACAGAGACGTAGATAGCCTGTGTGAGGCTGTATAAACCACTGTTCATTAGTTCCCAAAGATGTGAGGACCTTAGGTATGTGGGGGGAGCCTACTCACCTTGGCACCCCAAAGGCTAGCGCAGGCCAGGCACTGAGGCAGGACCTGGAAAACGCTGGGTGAGTAAGTCACCGGAGGCTCACTATCCTTTTAAAATTTTTTTTATTGATTTCAGAGAGGAAGGGAGAGATGGAAACATCAATGATGAGGGAGAATCACTGATCGGCTGCTCCTGCATGCCATGCCCCACACTGGGATCAAGCTCCCAACCTGGGCATGTGCCCGATTGGGAATTGAACCGTCACCTCCTAGTTCATAGGTCGATGCCACTGAGAGACACCAGCCGGGCTTGGTACAAGATCTGTTGTATCCCAGTACCTGGCCTCATGTTAAAATTACCATGGAAAATAAAAGTAACTGTAAGGCAATACATAGCTCACCTTACAGAGCACGTATTATGGCCAGGCACTGTTCCAAAGGCCCTATGCATTTCAACTCACTGAATTCTCCCCAGAACATCAGGTAGCAACTAGGTTTATGAGTGACTCACCCAAGATCACACAGCTAGTGAGTAGCAGAGCTTGGCTTGAGGCTCCAGCATGTTGCCTCCGGAGTTCACACTTCTCACTACACTGCCTCTCTGCATATGCGCACTCCACCAGACCCAAGCACACAGGAGCTAAGACTGCAAAGAAGGAACCACTCTAATATAACACTCTGCATTACTGAGCACTTACCCTGTGTTTGGCACTGGACCAACCAAGCCCATTGTATTGTCCTATTTAAGCCCCTCACAAAGGGTGTGGAAGTCTCAACCCCCACTTCCCAGGAGAAGGAACTAAGACTCAGAGCCACCGGTGAGTGAGGACATGGCAGGGCCAGGATTGGAACCCAGGGCAGGTCAACACAGGGACGGAGGATCTCAGAGAGTGAGATCACAGCTGTTCATCTCCAGGGCTTACAAGGAGGTTCAGGGACATATGTGACAGAGACAAGGAGGACATTTAGAGAACAGTTAGGGGTCAGACATGTGGCCTTGGTTCCAATCAGCGTGTAAAGGGGAGAACAAGGCTGCATGTCGGCCAAGGGCAGCTTCTCTCTGGGCCCCAGCTTCCTGTCTATAAAATGGGACAGTAACACCCACCCTGCCTGCCATCCTGGGTGGTATGTGGAGTTCAAGGAGCCCAAGGATATCACAGCACACTTTGGTTCTTTGTGCTTTTTTAACTCTGCACAGATGTACCGGGAAGGGAACTGTCTCCAACGGCTACAAAGAGCCAATGGGATCTTTGGAAAGAAGGGTAGAAGACAAAGGGGCTCTAATTGTCTCCCCTAAATGTTCTGGAACAATCTTTAGAACTTGTGGAGAACTGGTGGTGCTGGCAGCTCTGTATGGTCTTTGATGGTCCCAAGTTCATCTTCTCTTGTCCTCACTCCACATGTACATCAGCTACTGAGCCCTGGGCATGGTACCTCCTCCAACTCCCGAGATCCAGTCCTGCCTACCCCACCTTCACTACCCTGCTCTGGGTCAGGCCACCTTCTCCTGGGCTCAGATGGCCTCCATCTCTCTAGTCTGTCCTCACACAGCCACCAGAGTCCTGTTTTAACAAACCCACCATGTTATTCTGCTGCTCAACACCATCCCATGTCTCCCCATCAATTATCAGAGGTCAGCAAACATTGTCAGTAAAAAGCCAGATAATAAATATGTTAGGTTTTGCAGTTCAAGAGACAACATTGAGGATATTATTTGAGTATATTCATATTAGAGGGAAAACAAATTTTCACAAAGTTTTATGAATGGAATGCATAATCTAATAGTAGCTGATTTTTTCAATTTATTATTTTGTTTTGTTTTTTTGTAATACAGGACTGCTGATGAGAAGAATGGAATTTCATGTTATTTTGGGGGAGATACAATTTTGCATAATTGGAGTTTACATTGGGGCTTGCTTCATTGCAGTTAGTGTTTCCTACCATGAACTCAGTCACAAATGCTTACGTTACTTCTCATTCCCTAACGAGATAGACTGAACTCTACACCTGTGGTTTGCAGACCCCTGAACTATAGCAATGCTTCTCAACACTGGCTACCATGCTAGAATAGTACTGGGTGTTTCTAAGAACCTCCGGTGGTGGGCCCAAGCCTAGGCCCATTAAGCCACCATCTCTAGACATGAGGCCTGTGGTTGGAAGGATGCTCAGTGACTCTGAGAGCCGTTGCCCTACAGGACAGAGGCCAGAGGAGGCCCACCTGGATCACAGCTGCCAACCTCTCCCATCTCTTTTCTGACACTCCTTGTCTCCATTCAGCTCCAGCCACACCAGGGGCAGTTTCCTGCTTCTCAGTCTTGCTCACACTGTTGGGAAACATCCACATCACACTCTTTACCCGCTAAGCTTTAGCTCAGGTGCCTCTTCTCTAGGAAGGTGTCCTCTCCCCTCTGGTCCCCGAGTCCCTGTATTTCTCTGCGTTGTCATTGCCCCTGCACTGTCATTGCCCATTTACCTCTTGGAATCTTAATGGACTGTAAGCCTCATGAGGGCACAATCCAGGATGGTTCTCTTTTAGGTGTCCTGTGTCGCGCCAACACAGGGCTGCTCACCACCCAGTCATGCTCCTTAAGTGCTTCCTGGAGAGAGAGATGGGGGAATAAAGGAACAAACTCCTGCCCAAATGTTTACGAGAGGCCTTGCCCCCACACCCACCTCAAAATGAGCGAGTGGGATCTGAAGGGGATGGGGATGGAGAGGTACAGCAGTGGTTGGTTTCTAATTCCTTGTAATCACAAGTTTATTTTCTGAGAATCTCATGTGTTTCTGCAACTTGCACTTTCTCACATTGTGACTTGGCACTTGTTTGAAGGGAATAGCAGTGTGTTTTTCTCCCTTAACTTTTTCTGTCTGAGAAGAATTTTGCTGCTGGAACACTCAGCCCATTTGTGGTTAAAAGAACAGAAAGTGTGGCTGCTATATTGGCGGGTAGCACCCTGCTGCCTTCTCTCTGTGATCTCAGAGCAGTCCCTGCTGAACCGCCTCTGGGTTCACCTCCATCTGGGGTGGATCCTCTGTCCAGCTGGCAGCCCTGTGCTGTGAGGCTCGCCTGGTTCTAACCTGGGTGGCGGTGTTTTCATCCACTAACTCTGTGAAAAGCACTGTGCTGTGTTTAGGGCTCAAAACTGCTTTTGTTTTGGTTTTTGTTTGTTTACTTTTTTGCAGTCAAATGGTCTAGCCCTGAGCTACACCTTCCCCATGGTTTGTTTATTTTTAAATGTGCAAAAGGGAAGGAGATCATTTCTTGGGTCCCAGGTTCTAAGAAGCTGTTTCAGGGATGCAGTAGGGAAGGAGGGAAACTTACTTATGGAGTTGAATGCACCAGAGGCTGTATATGCATATATACTTTTTCACTCATTTTATTTATCCTGGCAACAGCCCTGCAAGGTACGTGGGAACTTACAGAAGAGGAAACATAATACCAGAGAGATTAAGTGCCTGGCCCAAGGTCACACAGTTAAAAGGTGGAGCAGCCAAATGTGTGTGTGTGTGAGAGACCTTTTAATCGACATCCTATATAATAAAAGGCTAATATGCAAATTGACCAAATGGTGGAATAACCGGTTGCTATGATGCACACTGACAACCAGGGGGCAGATGCTCAATGCAGGAGCTGCCCCCTGATGGCCACTGTGCTCTCACAGGGGGAGCGCTGCTCAGCCAGAAGCCAGGCTCATGGCTGGTGATCCCAGTGATGGTGGCGGGAGCCTTTCCCACCTCCATGGCAGTGCTAAGGATATCTGACTCCTGGCTTAACCCATCAGTCGGACAACCCTCGAGGGCTCCCGGACTGCAAGAGGGTGCAGGCCAGGCTGAGGGAACCCACCTCCTCCCGCCACCCAGTGCACAAATTTCATGCACCAGGCCTCTAGTATAATATAAAGAAAAGCCAAGCACTCATAAATATATAACCTGGTGATTTTTTTTCACAGTGAATATGCCATATAACCAGTTCCTTCATCCTGAAATAAAACATTACCACCTCCCAAGGTCCCCTCCTGCACTTTCTCACTCTGTTTTCTCCTCAGTTCCTTCCAGGATAACTGCACTCCTGACTTGTAAAACTATAGATTAGCTTTGCCTGGTTTCTAGTTTAATATAAGTGGAGTCATGCAGCAAATGCTCTTTTGTGTCAGCATCTTCTACTTGGCACAATCCGTGTTGTTACATGTGGTTGTAATTCATTCATTTCCATTGCTCTGTAAGTATTGCCTAGTGTAAGTACAGGTGGTTTATTTATCCACTTTACTGCTGGTGGACATTTGGTTGCTTTATAGTTTGGGTCTATTACAAATGGTGCTTCAAAGAATATTCTTCCCATGT
>PVJC01018427.1:0-31388 GCA_004026665.1 Murina feae | reverse complement strand
TTGTTATGAACAGTGCTGTTATGAATACTCATATACTTGTTTGTTTGTTTGTTTTTTTGTGAACATAAGTTTTCAATTCCCTTGGGTATATCCCTGGAAGTGGAATTACTGGGACATATAATAACTCTATGTTTAATTTTTTAGGAAATTGTGATTACATCGTGTATATAGAGGGTGTCCCCCCAAATATATACACACACTTTGAATAATTATAAAGGCAATATTTGTTAAAATACATTTCATTTTCAAATTTGAGCTATCAGCTGTAGAAGTGTGTATATTTTGGGGGGCGGGGGGACAACCTGTATCATACAACTAAATCCTTCCTCTTTATATGCATCCAACAATATAGAATGATTTATACAGAATACAGGACCTAGGTACTTTGGAAACACTTGTTCAAAGGGCACAAATACATAGGCTTACATCAAAAGGGAATATAGATTTCTATTGTTATACAGTTAAACCATTTTTGAGAAAACCCAAAGAGCATGAAGCTGTATCACTCCATATTCACGTCTAATTTGTAATAACATGCCCTTTTTACAGTCATAAATAGTGTGTTTTTCTCTTAGAGAACTTTTGCCCACCATTGCTTTGCCTATATGTATTTTATATTCAGAAGTCATCCATCTAGTCCCTGTTTTAACACTTGCATATTATTCACTTGACTATAGTTTGCTTAACCTGTCTCTGCGACAGGGATTTGGGTTTTGTGCCCTTATGAAAGTGCCTGGTACAGTTGTCTTAATGTATATTTCTCAGATAGAATGATTGACAGTGGGAACAGCCTTATAGGTGTTCTTATTGCATGATATTTTTCAGCACTTTAAAATTTCTCATATGGCCCAGGGTTTAGTCCCAGAGAGAAGAGGAGAAGGTCTTGGCTCGATACTAAGAAATTCTTTCCCACAATTATACATGTTTGTATAAGAGAAATTAGTTTGTCTCTTGAAGGACTAGCGGTGTCTAAGCAGGGTCCAGATAACTCGTCAGAGAAGACAGGGAGGCATCCAAAGGGAGAATGGGCCAGAATTATGTTTGAATTTCTTCCCAGCCAAGTGCCCAGCCACTCTGAGATTCATACTAGTGGTACAGGGAGCTCCCTGTGTCCCTTGGCAGTCCATAATGACCATGGACAGCTCTCACGATTAAGAAGTTTTCCTTATATTTGGTCAAAATCTGTCTCACTTTACTAATTCAGCTTGATGTCATCTGCCATTTAATGAACTTGACCTCCATCACCTCCTCAAAATCTGTAGTTTTTAGTAGTTGGACTTAGCTCGGTCTCTTAGGATATTGCCCAATACATCAACCTTCCTTCCAAAAAATGGCCCTTCAAGTATTTGATTTGATGCTGCCATCTCCCTAACCTTTTCATCCTACCTAAATCGCTGATTCAGTACCACCTGTTCTGGCAACCACCCGGTGCCTTGGTTTTAAGTCCCTTTACCTTTCTGCTTGCTTTACTCAGTGAGTTACAAAAAGTGACTTTAGGTTTGGTTGCATTGAGGGAGAGTAATATTTGGTAACTATTTTCCAGTTGTATATATCATCAAATCCCAGCTCAGGAAGAGAACCCCTAAGTTGTCTCCACACATTGTGTGTGAAGTCAGGTCTGCCCTACTATTTCCTTACACTTATCTTCGTTGAATGTTATCTCATTGGATTTTGCTTATTGCTTAATTCCATACCCTGTTTTTAGATCCCAATACACATCTGCTATTCCTCTCCATTTGGGACCATTTACTAATGAACTTGCCCTGGATTATCTCATCTGTGATTTTATCCAGGGAAGAAACTAGACAGGCAGACGTGACTTCTCTTAGTGACTAAAGCCGCTTGCCCCTGTCTCCCAGGGTCTTGATCCTGATAACAGATTTTCTCATTCTTTCAGTTTGATATCATCTACCATTTAGTGAACTTGACCTCCATCACTTCTTCAGCAAGCTCCTTCAGAGAAACAAAGTAGTCTGCAATGGTGATGGATGTTCCTGCCAATTGGTGGCTTCTTTTTCTAGGTTTTGACAAAATTCCACCAAAGAACCCATTTTAGAAACTTGCCTAGAATTAATGCCAAACTCACCAACGTATTCAAAATTCCATATCACCCACTTAAAAATAGGAATCTCACCTGCAGGTTCTCTCTGTGATGGAGGGCACTCAATAGAGTCATGAGAAGAGGAGCTTTCTTTCTCCGTGTCATTCACCACCATGATGCCATCATACTGTTCTCTCTTCTTTTAACAGTTCATTTTTAGATTATAAAAGTATGTTGCTTTTGATTCTATTTGGAATCAACATAGAAACTTACCACTGTTAATATTTTACTATATTTTATTCTCTCATTATTTTCATTGTATGAATACTCAAACTTTTTATTTGTTGCTTTAGAAACTTAGGATCACCCCATTCAGTTTTGGAGTATGCTACTTTTAACCTACTATAATGTAATCTTTGAAAACATGCTTTTAGAAGAGTATGTGATTTTTTTTAATCCTATGGAAATGTCATTGTCATATTAACCATTTCCCCAGAAGGCTGTTATAACAACTTTATGATGAACATCTTGTTTATTAATTATTAATCTGCATATGTGATTACTCCCTTAGGATAGATCCTGTAATGGAATAACTGGTTCACAGAGATGAACAATTTTATGGTTGATCTTTGTTGCCAAATGATTTTTTTTAAGTTTTATCAATTTTCAGAAACATGGTATAGTGTCTTTCTCACTGTGCCATTGCTTTATTATTTAAAAAAAATATTTGCTAATATAAGGTGGGAAATAACATCTTGTTATTTCATTGTATTTTTTTTTATTACTAGTGAGGTTGATGTGTTTTCAAAAATAGTTTTTTGACCATCTTGTTATTTTTCTGAATTACCTCTTTATATCTTTTTCCATTTTAATAAATGGTAATTTGTGTGTCTCAATGGATGAAAGTAGCATGGTACCATTTGTGCCACCATTCAAGCTTTCAAAAGTGACCCAATGAAGGGATTCTACACCTAGAGACGTTGGTGAAGGAAGAGAAAGGCGTGCGAGTGTAGCCTTCTGTGTGTGTCCACTCTATGTACTTACTAGTACGTGTCAGCGTTCCCCATCGAACAACTGATTTGGTTTGGTCATCACTTCTGTCACATCTCCACCAGCAGTGTGTCCGGAGGGCTTGTTTTCACAGCACAGATGGGCGTATATTTTCTCATCCCAATTTTTTATTCGTTTTTCCATTCTGAACAGGACAAGCTGTGAAGTATGCATGAAATTAAACCTCTTGACAAAACACTGAGGGCTCCACGACTTTGTCCCAAGTGGTGGTTCAGTTTTGCGTTCTTATATTACACGCAGAGGGAGTCCAAAAGCTCATGTTGTCCCCTATTTCTTAGGCCAGGAACAGCCGAAACTATTTTTTTCCTAGTGCCCTTTCCCCCGGTGGACAGCTAGTGGAAGCCTTTGGGAGTAGAAGTACTTCCCAGGACATAAGCCCAACCCTTCCTCCCACAGCCATTTAAGCTAGTTTAAAAATAACCCCCACTTAAAATTTCGTGGCAGGCTATGACGGCTTTATAAAAATTGTATGTTTACTTTTCTCCTCTTTTTCATGTATTACAAATATTGTTTATCAGAGATTCCCGGAGAAATAAATTTATTGCCAAGCTGTTAAAGAAAGTTGTATTCCTTAGGGCCCACTGCAAAGCACAAGGTGTTGGGAATGCTGCAGGTGCAGCTACTTGCACACGGGGCGGGGGGTTGGGAGGGGGACTGTTCAGACAGCCTGGTAGAGGAGGTGTAAGAAAGGAATCCTGTCTTCTCGAGCTACATGCGTAGGTTCAAAGACACCCTTCCTGCGGTTATTCATTCACTTGTGCTTTCAGCAGATGTTCCCTGAGTGCTTCCTATATGACAGGCACCGTTGGAGGCCCTGGAGATCCAATGGTGAACAAGACCGACAGGGTTTCTAGTCTCATGGAACTTACCTGGTAGAAAGGAATTCAATAACAATCAAATAATATTGCAGTTGTTTAGAACGCTATATATATTTTTTTCACGGTAAGCCCCGACCTTGGAAAAGCCGCCATTTTTAGTAGGTGTCCTTGCCAAGTCCTGCTGCCCCTCCCAGGTCAGCCTTGCAGTTGCCTCCCACCTTATGCAGAGAGAAAGCCGAGGTCCCAGCATTGTCCTGGAAGACCATGCAGGTCATTGTGGCTCCCCGAGTCGCCTCAGCTCCTGTTCTGTGCCCCTCAGAGCCTCTCATCAGGAGGCATCCCACCTCCTTGTAGACCCTTGAACTTGTCAAAGCAGACCTGGCCCGGGACCTTTCCTGTGTTGCTCCCTTTACCTGAAACGCTCCACTCCCAGAGTTCCTCGTGGCTGGCTCTCTTCTCTATGAAAAGACCCAGTCATCGTATTAGAGAGGGCTTTCTTTAATGCCCCTCCTCCTCCAACTGCTTTTCCTGCTTTCATTTCCTTCCTAGCACCTTCTGGCATGTGTGTCTTTGTTTGTAAACTTGTGTGTTTGGTGCCTGTTCCCCTGCCCAGCGGTCCCCAGGCAGAGCACGTGTGCGCAGTGATATTGTCTTGTCCGCAGCTGTACCTCCAGCATCCAGAACACTGGAGTAGAGATGCACAATGAATTCTCCTTGAGCCGAATGAACCAAGAACATGGTTTAGTAAGTGACAGTGTGTCCAAGCTTCAGGATCTTCAACCTTGGTTCTTAGTCTTCTTTTTCCTCTTATGTTTAGCACAGTTATGCTAATACCTGTATTTTATTAATTCAAAAGCACTTTACAAGAAAATGTAAGTATGGCTTTCGATAGGAATGTTATATTTGGACTGGATCCGAGTTCGCAATTTAAGTTTTTGCTTTAAAGTTAAAAACCTTGTCGCCAAAACTTGAGTCTGAAGGATTCTCCCAGAACCTCTTACAACTGACAGCACGCGGAGACATTCCGCACAATGACCCGAGTCCGCGCCGCAGCTCACCCTCCCATTGGCAGGACACTGTGTCTTGAAGAGTCTCAAATTTCCAAATAAAGAATTTTAGGAAGAGCTCTGTATTCATATGTAGCAACCACACAAGGAACTGCTGACCTGGAGCAAAGATAAACTAACTTTCTCGAAACTTCTCAGGTTCCGCACCAACTGGAAAACCTCTACCCAGAATGAAGACTAATTAGATTAAAAAATGCACACACACACACACACTTTAAAAACCCTCTAATCTAGTTAATCTGGATTAATGGTGCAGCTTTTATTTTTACCTGTTGGCTATGTTCACATCAGCTTTTAAAGACTGTTTATTCAACTGCAGCTGTGTACATTTTTCCCAGCTATAGAAAAAAAGTCTCAGCTCCGTGTTAGTCACATGGCATTTAGATGCCACATTTGCAGATGAAATCCCCTTTTTTTTTCCATCTCTGTTTCTTGTACTTGCAACATCTTCCACAGTTGAATAGTCCTAACCTGCTTGTCTGAAAACTCAAATTCAATAATAAAGTATTCCCAGTTTATCATCTCTGACCTACCTAAAAGCCCTCCCATGCTTTGTTTTTGCCATGGTCTTACTCATTTTCATTCGCTGGACAGATATCTCGGCACATGCATGTGCTAGGCGTTAAGATACAAAGGTGAAATGTAGTGTCTGTCCTTAAAGATCCTACAGATAAAGGTTGTTATGTTGCTCTGAAGTCACTGTACAAGTCCATTATTTCAGGAAGCCAACAAGCCAAGGACTCTGTATCCTATTTCCTTCTTTTAATGTAAATTCTAATAGAAGAGAGGGCCTAGCATTCTTCATGGTGCTACAGGGAATATTAGAAAGAAAAGAACTGCTGCCATCCTCGAGAATATACAGGGTGGGGCAAAAGTAGGTTTACAGTTGTTCCGATGGAAAATAATAAAATAATCCTATATAATAAAATCCTAATATGCAAATCGACCAAATGGTGGAACGACTGGTTGCTATGAACTGACCACCAGGGAGCAGATGCTCAAGGTAGGAGCTGCCCCAGGTAGTCAGTGCACTCCCACAGAGAGAATGCCACTCATCCAGAAGCTGAGCTCATGGCTGGTGAGTGCAGCGGAGGTGGCGGGAACCTCTCGGCAGCACTAAGGACCAGCGAGCCGAGTGGTAGGGAGCAGCAAGCAGGCAGGCGGTAGGGAGCGAGGGGTCCTGGACTGTGAGAGGGAACAGGCCAGACTGAGGGACCCCACCCCCTACCTCCAGTGCATGAATTTCGTGCACCACGCCTCTAGTTAATAAATAATAATACAAGAATAAATTCTGTTTGAGTACTGGAAAGTATAAACCTACGTTTGCCCTGCCCTGAATGTCCTTGGAAACAACTAGAGTGGTACAATAAAAGTAGCATGGAATAGGCAGTGTAGGGTAAATGGGAAATAGATCATAATGATAGAGGTGTCGTAATAATTCAAAGGCTCAAAAGTGATCACTGTGGACTGCGGTGGTGAGGAAAGGTGGGCTTGAGGAGGCAGGTCCTGGGATTAGGCTGGAGGGAACGTGTGGTGCTGGGTGAGTGGAGTCCTCAGTGTTCTGGGTAACTCAGGGCTCATGGCCACAGAGCAGTAGTGCAGCCTTTCTTGGCCTCAGGAGAGGCTTCCCATCCTCGTGTCTGCTTTATGCTCGTTTCCCAGAACAGGACTGATGGGCTCCAGAGAGCTGTCCTGCAAGAGGAGAAGGAGAAAAATGTGGTGCCAATTACGAAGTCTGTCCTTGGGGACTTGGAGCCCGGGGGTGAGGCATGGGAATGTGTAAATGAGCTGGAACCGGGCCTTGCCCTGCGTGGACAGGCTGTACCCCTCCGTCCTGGCACCGACTGAGACTTGCCAGAGGATGGTGGGACGGATGTGTAGGCGACTCGGGTCTCTGTGCCCAAGCTGCCTCCTCTCTCTGGACCAGCAGTAAGTTCCATTTGGCACAACCTGGCCTTAGACAAATGTTTTCTTATAGTTCCCAAAGGAGCTGTATAAGTAGATGATGCAGACTTTGTCATTAGTGGCTTTGTCAAAAATATGTCAACTTCAGAAGCATTTTGGCATTTTAGAAATATTTTCACAGGGAAATCACAATAAAGTTAGCCTTTGACTTTCTATATTGCTTCATAGCGAGGTCTAAGTCTTCCATACGATTTTATTTTATTTTTTAGTGACTACTGTTTTTAAACCGGCTATTCAGTACTAGGTCACTCCATACATCTGTTCTCTAGGCTGTGGTGGGCCCGGCATCTGCTGTTCATTGGATAGCCTGTCAGCATCTTTTGTCTTCTTTCTCTTTTATTTGTGCTCGCTGGAGACGGTATTTTTGGTCGAGGTTATTTTAAGGTGGTGTTGAAATAAATCCTGGGGCTGTCCGCTTGTTTAAGAGTGCATGTTCTTTGAAGCCTACACATCCAGGGTCAACCTACCAGAATAAATTACACGGGCCCTGTGTGGAGCTCTCAAGTGCCCAGCTCTTTATTTATGGCTGTTGGCTGCTGGCATGATGTTTATAGAGTTTTCCGGGCACCAACGGGCTCCATTTCTCTCCTCTGCCTTTTCCAAGAATCCCTAGCACCCTCGCTTCTTAAGTAGCTACAGCACTGTGTCACTAACTATTTTAGCTTTATTATCCTTCTCGGGAATTTTTTAACTTCAGTTAAATGTCAGTCAGAGCTCCTGTTTTGACAATTGTGCAGGTAGATGGAACTCAACAACCGGCCCATTTGTAGGCATTCGTGCCTACCTGAGGTCATCCAGATACTTTCCACACCTTGACCTAAGCTGGATAAAAATATCCTTGTCTGTTTAGGAAATTGGACTGATGTTTTTTCTTCTTTTCAAAGCCAGTTTTGCAAAGCTTACTTTTTCATAGAGTGTGACCTTATTTATTGGAGTCATCTGGAGATTTGGAGATGGCTAGGAAACTTATAGAAATTTGTGCATCAAATACCTATTTTCTGTGTGAAGAAAGGACTTAAATTTTCCAGCAAATTGGGCAACATGTAAATTCTTCAGGAAGACACACTAACGACCCCTCTAACGTGCATACAGTCCCAGAATCTTCATCCATTTTATGGATGGCTAAAATGGGTGGCTAGGTAGATAGATTTCAAAATACTATGGATTCTTGTGCAACCAGCATAACCAAATCGTCTGGTCGAGTCCCTCCTTTTTTACCACGTTCCCTATAAAAATTAGATCAAGATTACTAGGATGTGCTTTTCTACCAATATCTACCCCTGGTCTGTCCAAACCCCTTGGATTATGAGTCTGTTTCACACTTGGTTTAATCTCTCTGAATCTCATTCCTCCTCCTCCTCCTATTACCCAGGCTGAAACAGGCTCTGTCCAGAGAAAAGATGGTGCTTGAGGAGATGAGGTTGAAGATGTGGGTTCTCTAGGCTAAGCAGATGTTGATAGAGACAGAAACAGAATCAAGGATTATCTTCCATACTTGCATTCTGGTAGATTGGGGCGGGGGCGGGGAGGGGGGACGTGTGCTAGGATTGGACGGCCATCGTCTGCTTTCCCTCTCAGGGGTTGTACCTGCTCGGCTCTTGGTCCTGCGTTTTCGCTGTGGCGTGCACCTCAGTCCACCCACTCATCATGTCATTCCCATGACCACACCAACTGGTCTAGGATAAGCATGTGTCCCAGTGAAATGCTTTGGGTCTTTGCTTGGTCGTGGTGGAAGCAACGGGTGCTACACCTATTCCCTGGCCATGGATGTGGTAGGAGAGGAGGCTGGGCTGCTGGAACCATGGTAAGCAGAGAGCTGGGAGCCAGCGGAGAGGAGACCTGAGAGATGAAGGTGAGGAGCTGGCTGAGTTGAACCCCTGGCCAGTGTGCAGCCAGCCTTACCACTGATCTTTACGGGTATATATTCCAATAAAACCCCTTTGACTTAGAGCACATGAGGTTGAGATGTCTCTCTCCTGCTCCTGGAAGAATCCTAACAGGTAGCAGTGGAGTCAGGTAATCTGTAGGCCTGGTTACTAGTTAGGAGCCTTTTGACAAATAGTCTGGGTGCCTGGCACAGAGTAGCAACAAATTAATAACAGTAATGAATAAATAAATTAAACTAAAAGGCTTGACCTGATGGATGGCAGCTATTTAATTTTCATAGGGTTCTGTCATAGGTACCTTGTGTTTAAAAACATCATTTAGCTTCAAAGCAGGATACATTTGAAAAAAGTGAGTTTTTAAGGTAAATTGAAAGTAGGGTACTTTTCCTGCAGTCTCAGTGTGTGTAGCCCGTGGACATTGGTTTCTGTGTTATATCAAAGATACTTTATGGATTTTAGGAAGGGCAGAATCCTGTATTTCTTTCGGTTGCATGTCATATATTTTATTGGAGTACACTTTGTGATTTTCACCCTTCCCTCAATATCTGACCTCGGAATAAGTGGTCCTGGGAAAATACTTTCATTGGTTTTATAGTTTTATACAGATTAAATCTGCCTTTTGGGAGGATTGGTGTTCCTTCCAAATAGCAGGAGTAGAAAATTCCTGAAGCTTCGTGACTATCCCCTTTTATTTGTTTAAGCAGTTTTATGTAAGTAGGAAAAAAAGTATTTAATCATTTTAATTTTTAGAAAGCAAGTTTATTATGTAACAATTTACATTGTGATTTTATTTTTCCAGTTTTATTGAGATATGTAAGTTTAATATCTGTACAACATAATGATTTAATATGTTGCAAAATAATTATTACCACAATAAGTTCAGCTAACCTCTATCACTTCACACAATAAAATTTTTCCTCTTGACATGAGAACTTTTAATGTCTACTCTCATAGCAACTTTCACATATACAATCCAGAACTGAAAGCACTTCTTTTTAAAAGGGAAAATCAAATGTGTGTTGTTTTTTCTTCTGCTAGTGTAAGAGATTCTAACAGTTCTAATATTCTGAAGAATTGTTCATTGTTTCGCTGTTCCTTCTATGTCAAGGTATTTTGCCGCTGTCACTGGGTAGCCCATCATTGTTGAATCCCCTGTCGTTTTTGCTACTCTAACGGGAAATGAAGTCACAGACGTGAGGTGCTGGTTCGGTGGCAGCAAGAATCAAATCTCTGAAGTCTCTGCTGTGGATTTCCCAGTGATGGCTGTTTATTGTTCATTCCAGAGATGGACGAGTTTTCTCTGAGTTCCTCCTGGGTGGAATCATTCATTGTCCAGGAGCCATGGATTCAAACTTAAAACATCTTAGCAACCCGGGGGCCCCTACCGCAATAAAACCGTTCTGAATCTCTAACCAGGTGGCCGTTTCTATAATCACACATGGCTGGTGAGAAGTGAGACTCGATTAGCGAAGTGGTTCTCCCCAGGCTGCGGGTCATTCATCGCACCCTCTGGCCTGACACTCACCAGTGCGCATTTCAAGACAGGCCAACTAGTCCTGAGATGACGGGGCCCAGGCTCTCCAGGCCGACCTCCGTTTCCTGGGGGCTGCCCTTCCAGATCAGATGGGTGAGCAGGCAGGGGTTCAGGTGCCCCACCTAGCTGCTGTCTAACCAGTTATCAATGCTTTCGTTCTAGCCAGAGCTTTTCCTTATCCACCATATTCCTCTGGAGCTAAAAGTTTAGGGGAAATGGAGGATAAGCTTTTAAGCCATGACGCCTTTTCTTACTCTACAGTATCAGGCCTGGGCGCTAGAGGTCAAGTTTGGGAGAAGTCTAGGGAAGCAGATACAAGCGTCAGACGTCCCTGGTGTGAAATCCGGCTCTGCCACTTTCTGTCAGGGAGATGTTGGGCAGTTGATTTACACCTCATTCCCTTCTATTCCATCATTTATAAAACGGGATAATCAGGTCTACCTTCCAGCGCGGATTAGAAATAGCATGTGGACATCACTCAATACAATAACAGACGCTCAGTAGTTGCGTGTTTAAAGGTAGTGGGTATTGTTCTAATGACTACTCTTCCTTTTTCCACCCCCTTTGCTCAAAGGAGGCCTTAGTGTATAGGAATCTGCCACAATTGTGCTTCCTTCCTCACCACCAGCATTTCTGGAAAATTAGTCCTCGATTGGCCTGAGTGATTCTCAGCACTTAGCTGGTGGGGGTGAGGGGGTGGGCACTGCTCAAAGCCAGAACAGCTTCCGCGTCCAAGGCCGTGGGTACCCGAACCCAGCTGTGCAGCCCTCCCCACTGTCTCCTCACCGCTGTGCCGACGTCACCCACACTGAAACTGACCCACGTGTATTGTCGTGAGTTCTAAACTGCCGTGTTCATGCACATTGTTTGTGTTGTGTGCATGTTGTGGCTCATGCTGTGTTCTGCTTACAAAAAGGAACATCTTAGGAAAAATGGCCTCTGCTTTTACTTTTAGCTTCGCATCCTTGTAATGGTCTCAAGTTTGGTTTCTGCTCAGGTCCTCCCTGTCACATAGCCACTTTCTCGCCAGTGGTGTGGGAACCTGATGAGTGGGCACTGAGAAGCCAGACTAGTCTGTATGCCGTGGAGCACGAATAGCATCATTGGACTGTAAGAAAAGGGGGGGGTAGGGGGGTGGCTAGGTAGATAGATTTTAAAATATTATGGTTTCAGAAATCAGGTTGGTATTCTGACGTATACACACATTTTACATCATTCTTTCTCTTAAAGACTTTTATGAGCGTGAAAGTTAAATATGACTTTTAAAAAGATGCAATCGGATGTCCTTTAATAAAGAAAGGCAACCAAAATACTTCCTTGCGAGCACCACGGCGAGACACTTCGTGAGCGGTGTCCTGGGCGGACAGGCTCATCTTTCCCCTCTGGGCCTTGAACAGAGTGCAGCCTCGGAGCCACTTCCAGAGACTTTGGCAGCATCTGTTCCTGCAGAGGCTGGCGCTTCCTTTCCTTGGGAAGTCACAAGAGTTTTGTTGGCCAACCACACAACTGAGTGGCTGGGGTTCCGGAGGGTTCAGCGTTGAGTCATCCCCGCGTTTTCACGGGGGCTGTTTTGTGTGCTTCTAGCTTCTCTACACGGTGCCCCTGAGTTAGACCTGGGGCCTGATCGAGGGGAGAAAGCCAGTCAGTACCCGTCAGGGCCTTGTGGATGTCAAAACCCAGAGACGGTAACTCAACTGCCAGCGCCAAGCAGTTTGGTTTCCAAATCAGAACCAGAACCAGGAGGCTTGGGCCTGCTGGCTCACAGACAAGTACTTGACTCTCCGTGTTGGTGGAGTCAGAAAATGTCAGGATACCAAATTTAGGATGATGAACTATTTATCTAGCTGCTTTTCTTAGATTAGAACATAAATTTGTCTCAGGTTCTGGCCGCTGGAGACATTTTGATGTTTCCCTGTTCAACAACCTCTGACCCTCTCCCCGCAAAAGGCAGTGACCTCCAGCCTTGTTTCTATGGTGCTGAGCGTCCTCGGCCCCCGGGAAGCTGGTGGCCAGTGCCATCGGTTCTTCTCCAGACAAGGAGACCCTGCCCTGCACCTTGGGCTTCCCGTCCTGCAGGAGAGGCTGTAACTTTTCCAGATGGTCCCAGGTGATGCTGGAGCCCAGGATGTGCAGCAGCCCAGTGTCCGGCCTGCAGGGGACAGAGTAAAGGCCTATCCCATGAAGGTTGCGGGGAGTCGGTGGCGCCATGGGAGTGGCTCAGAGGCTCAGCGGCTCCGTGATTCACAGGGGCCTCTTGGTTCCAGGAGGTGAGCAAGGCGCAGCTGGGCCCGTGTCCTGCAGCGGGTGTCCTGTTTCAGGCCTGGCGTGGCCGTGTGGGGCCTGGTGTGCACACTAAAGCTTTTCAGCCTTGACCTAGAAAAGCCAACAGAATGCTTCTCCCTGACCCCACCCCCATCAAACCTCAGCTGAGCAAGGATAGGAGTGAACAGGCTGTGAAACTGGGGCACAGTGTTTGCCACGGAGTCTGAACGATGCTTGATGAGAGACAACCTGATCAGTTCACCCCTTTGTTCCTCCCAGGACCTAACACGATGCCACCCATCGGCATTTGTTGAATGGATTGGACAGTTGGGGTCCTCCCTTGTCTCGGCCCTGAGAATCCTGACTGTCTCCCTCGCCAGCAGTAGGGCTCTTGTACCCCATTCCCAGGCTTCCTATCTTTGGGTTTATCTCAAAGCATATTCTTTTTTTAAAAAATATTTTTTATTGACCTTTTACAGAGAGGAAGGGAGAGGGAAAGAGTGTTAGAAAGAAACATCGATGAGAAGGAAACGTCAATCAGCTGTCTCCTGCACACTCCCTACTGGGGATGCGCCCGCAACCAAGGTACATGCCCTTGACTAGAATCGAACCTGGGACCCTTCAGTCTGTAGGCTGACGCTCCAGTGAGCCAAACCGGCCAAGGCTCAAAGCATATTCTGATAGTGGTTTGTGCATATAGTTTTGCAGAATAGTTTTGTTTGAAAGCACTCCATTTGCAAACACTCACTTCGTGTGTAAAATCGCTTAAAGTAATTGTTCGCTGATCATCCTAAACATGTTGGTTCTGAAGGGCTAACATGATCTCGGAGGCATTCACCAGTGCCCGCTGCCTTGGTGACCTTGGGCTGCGGAGTTAGACAGGTGCTAGTTCCAGGCCATGTAAGCACCTAATTCCTGGGGTTATTGCTGGGATTCCCAGAGGTCAGATGTGCAAAGTGGTAGCATTGTGCATGGCGCAGAGGCAGCACTCCACAGCTCTTCATGGTTGCTTTCATTATTACTTTGGTAGTTTTTACATAAGCCAAATCACAACCAGGATCGGCCCTCTCCAGGAGATGCTGGTAAAGTTATTTGAACACCCCATTCCATTCCCTTTTGATGTCCCCGATCGCGCCCCAGAATTTCTGCCACCTCCTCTGGAGGTTTGCATCTTCACAGTCATCTCAGGCAGATCTTCTGCTTCCAGTGAATCTGTTCAGGTTAGGGGTTGCCTCAACACATGCGTGTGCAGCTCTGTTGTGACACAGCTATGAGGAATCAGAGCCCGCCCCTTGCGTACTGCACAGCCATCTCCAGCTCATCAGGGCATTAGGGTGTAAAGCCCAGTCTGCTGAGGATCTGGGGCAAAGGAGAGGCTCATAAAGCAAAACGACTGGGATTAGACTCTTCCTCCCCACCCCTGGGATTATCACCTCCTCCAACAACCCCTGAAATGAGGTAGAAATGATTTCTAAAACACAACAAAAGATTAACAGTGCTTGTGTTTGAATTATGGGACTAGGGGGGATTTTTCTTTCCTTCCTTCTATACTTCTGAATCTTAAAACATTACGTAAATCAGTATATGTTTCCACATTTTTTAAAAGACCAGTTGTTTAAGCTGGGGGAGAAAGCTTCTTAGGACTGGGGAGACTTCGGCATGGGCAGGATAAACTCTTGCCCAGTGGCCCTCATCTTCTCTTTCTCATCCTTTAAAATCGATTTCCCATAGATTCCTCCTAATGGGAGTCATTTTTCCCCCTGTGTGTATCTCGAATTGAGATGCCCCCTTGTTGGCAACATTACGAAGCTCCTTTCTTGAGAACATCTTGACATGCCAGTTGCTTCTGGAAAGCTCCTTGTATGCTTTGGCCGTTAGCTGTTTTGGGATGGAGTCTGAGTGGCCAGTCTGCCCCCCTCTGGCTTCTGCCCTGTCCTACCCTCACCCATACAAGGACGAGGGCCTCTACTCTCTCAGCTCCCAGGAGCTCTCTCCTCCAGCCACTGTGTTATGGCTTCTGATGCCGATGGTCCCGGGTCCACTCCCAAGGTGGGGTGTCTTTCCTGATACTGAACTCCATGGGCATATTACAGTTCTTGTCTTGTTTGAGCTCTCATCGGCGTTTGACATACTAGTAAACACTCCTTCTCACTCTGCTGGTGTGGCTCAGTGGTTGAGCATCATCCCATGAATCAGGAGGTCATGATTTGATTCCAGGTCAGAGCACATGTCTGGGTTGTGGGCTCAATCCCCAGTGTGGGACAAGAGGCAGCTGGTCAATGATTCTCTCTCATCATTAATGTTTCTGTATCTTTCTCCCTCTCCCTTCCTCTTTGAAATCCATAAAAAATATATTTTAAAAGCCACAAAACAAACAAACAAAAACACTCCTTCTCTCTGAGACCCCTGCCTCTGCACACCCGCCCTTGGCATCACACTCTCCTGAATTTCCTCCTAATGGGCCATTCTTCCCTCGTTTGCTTTTCTCATCCCTTCGCTTTCATCTATCCTTTAAACGTTGGATTTCTTCAGATCCCCTCTCTGCTCCCTCAACATGCTCTCTCTAGGAAACTTCTTTTGGTCTCCTGGTTTCAGATGCCATTTGTATGCCACTGCATTTCAGCAAATCTGGGACATCAGTGATTGTGAGATGCACCAAGATTTTATGTGCCATAAAGAAAGACAAAAGCACTGCCAAGGAAATGACACCATGGCTTCTTACCACCGTAATCATAAAATGCATTGCATTTTCAGGAATGTCAGAGTGTGGAAAATGTACACCCAAGAATTGGTGACCTATTGTAATGTTTTGCACAGATGAGCTGCCATTTGCAGAGCAGGAACGCGTAGGGTGCCTTCAGCATGGGGTTCCTAGGAAAATGTAGAGGAATTGCAGTAAGTTTGTCTGGAAAAGCTGGTAGCTTTTTGAGGGTCATCTCTCTCCCAGGATGCAAGAGGCTTTATTATCATAGAGCTCATTATAACTGTCGATGAGATAACATTAAGTTCGCTGAACGAGACAGGGTAATTGAGCCAGTGGGTCTTCAACATGGTGGCAAAGTTCTCAAGATTTATTTCATTTTATCTTGAGTTGACCGGCTCTAGAATTGCAGCCAAGAATGTTCTGGCTACCTTAGTGAAAGCCACATGGTGGAACTGCGCAGGGTCCTGACCTTCACAGAATTTCTCAGACAACTGAATTTTAGTTCTTTTTAAATTTTATTTTACTTTTAAAAAATCTTTATTGTTGAAAAGATTACATGTGTCCCCTCTTCCCCTCATTGACCCCTTCTAGCCCACCTCACCCGGGCTCCAAGCCTTACCCACCCACCCTATTGTCTGTGTCCATGGGTTTTGCATCTATGCCTACAAGTTCTTAGGTTGATCTCTTCCCGCCCACCATGAATTTTAACTCTTTGTTTCTTTTGTTGTGACACTGTACTGGGACATCATGCTGTTGGTGTTTCCCTAATTGTGTTTTGTCTCTTTTTTCCTCCTTCTACTTCAAAATACTTTGGACAGTTGTGGGATGGGCAAGAACTTTTGCCAAATTTTAAAATGTAACTCTCCTGGCAGCGGTCTCCACAGGTGACAGGAAGGCATTAAGTATTCTAATCCACCACCATCGGCGATCCTCGTTCAGTTCAACTGAAGTTTTCTACAGATAATCTAAGTGGTGTACCTTCCTTCACTTCCATAGGGGGAATAATTCATACTAGATCTCTGTCTCAGAATATTACCGTATGTTCAGTATGATTATCTCAATAAAGTTTTGTTTCGTTTTTAGATATTGTTAACTGGCATATCACCCTGGACCGCTGCTTAATTTAGTTCGGCCCATTTTAGCATGCAAATTAGTTTTTTCCCATAGAAATGTTCCAAAAATAATATATCCCATTGCTCCTCTCTTCCCACAACTCTCTTTCATAATATCTTTGTTGGAGTTAGTTTAAAATAGAATGTTTAATGACAAAAGTTTGAATAAAGTAATCCAATCATGTGGGAATTGAAAAATATTCTCCTTAAAAATTCTTGGGTCAAAGAAGAAATAAAAACTCCAGTTATAGTCTATCTGGAAACCAAGAATGCTACTAATACTGCAAGAAAAACTCATAACATGCAGCCCAAAATCTACTTTGGAGGAAAATTATTGGACTTGAAATTTTGTTACTAAACAAGAAAAATAAAACTTAATGAGCTGATTATTAAACTCGAGGTTTTGAAAATGAATAAAGAAACACAAACCACATATATACCCGAAGAATGCAAGTTAAAACATTTATTAACAAGCACAAGCATAATTAACAATTTGAAAGAGAAAACTTACTAAATTAATAAGTCCAAGATCTGTACTTTGAGAAAAACCTTTGAGCTTGGCTGGTGAGGCTCCGTGGTGGAGCGTGGACCTATGAACAAGGAGGTCACGATTCCATTCCCTGTCAGGGCACAGGCCTGGGTTGCAGTCTCCAGTGTGGGGCATGCAGGAGGCAACTGATCAATGATTCTCTCTCATCATTGATGTTTCTATTTCTCTCTCCCTCTCCCTTCCTCTGAAGTCAATAAAAATATATATTTTAAAATAAAAAAGAAAAATCTTTGCATATCTAACCACAGAAAAGGAAGAACATAATTTACAATATTAGGAGTGAGAGAAGAGATAAAAAAAAAAGAGAGAGATATTTATCCACAGATAAGAATTAAAACATTGTAAGAATTGACAGCAATTAGGAGATAATTTGTAAGTAAAATTAATGTTAAATGAAATTTAGTAAGAAATGGAAATATTGAAAGGTTTATAACCACTTAAAACACTGAAATGTCTATTAAAGAGTTATTTCTGAATAAAAAAGTATCTGTTTCAAGTAATAAATTATTTGTATATTGAAATCTTTCTAATTAATTGATATAATCAGAGCCACAATGAATTCACCTAATAAAAGTAGTACAAATAGCCAGTCTTTCTTAAAAGCATAGATAAACTAAAACCCCAAACAAAACAAACAACAAAAATACTGCAAACAAAACAAAATAATTGGCACAGATAAAATGTAAGCAACATTAAAACATTAATACACCAACTCCAAGTTGGTCATATACCAACAATCTGACTTCTTTAATAACTAAGAAATCTATTACTATGGATAACACAGAACTAATGCTAGAAAGCAAATAATTCATCCAAGTATTATTAAAATGGCATACTGTTTATTTCTGATTTTTAAAATTAAAACTCAGTAAACTAAGAATGGATCACTTTCACAATGTGATAAAAAATATCAAACTCAATGGTGAGATATTGGGAGTGTTCCCATGAAAAACAGGAGTGCACAGGAAAAGATGCTCAGCATCATTAATCACCAGAGAAATGCCAATCAAAATTACAGTGAGATACCATCTCATCCCTAGCAGAATGGCTGTAATAAAAAAGAGATTACACCAAGAATTGGCAGATCTGTGGAAAAGTTGGAACCCTCACACTTGGTAGGAATACAAAATGATATAGCCACTTTGGAAAACAGTCTGTGAGTTCCTGTAGAGGTTAAACAAAGAGTTACCAACTGATCCAGGAAGTCCATTCCTAGGTACTGGTATATACACCCAAGAGAAATGAAAACATATGCCCTCACCAACACTTGTATAAGAACATTCATGACAGCCAGAAAGTGGAAACAATCCAAAGGACTGTCAACTGACAAATGGATAAATAAGGTGTGGTATCTATATAGATAAAATCCCAGTGACCCAATGATGAAACAACCAGAACGACTGGTCAACCAGTTGCTATGATGCGCATTGACCACTAGGGGGCAGACGCTTGATGCAGGAGCTGCCCCCTGGTGATGGGTGCGCTCCCACAGTGGAAGCACCGCTCGGCTGACCAGGATGAGCCGCACTCACACAGCAGCCAATTCCCACAGGCCATGGCCCCCCCCCCCCCTCACCAGTGCACAAATCCGTGCCTGGGCCTCTAGTATCCATGTAATGGATTGTTACTTGGCAGTAAAACAAAATGAATATGATGCTAAGTGAAAGAAACCAGTCACAAAGTATAACATATTCCATTTAGATGAAATGCCCCGAACAAGCAAATGCACAGAGACAGAAAGTCTCTATGATGGTTGCTTAGTGCTGAGGTGGTTTGGAGGGCATGCTAATGGTACAGGGCTGTTGTTTTTTTTCTTGGCGGGGGGAGGCGGGGAGGGTGGTGAAATGTTTTAAAATTGATTGTGGTAATGTTTGCACAATGCTGATATGTACAATGCTGTGAATATATTTAAACCATTGAATAGTATACTGGGTGAATTGTATGAAATGTGAATTATATCTCAATAAACCTGTTACTAAAAAAATGAAGAAAACATGTGAGTGGCTGCTGTCACCACTGTCATTGTTATTTTGAAGGTTCTAGTTCATGTCATTAAACCAGGGGGGAAAGAGGTATAAATACTGGAAAGGAAGTGACAAATTATTATAGAAAATATTCCTCTCTGCACAAGTGACTTTATTGAAGATCCAAGTGACTTTATTGAAAAAAAGCATTAGAACCAGTAAAAGAGCTTGGTAAAGAATCAGTTATAAAATTAGGCCAGAGGTTGTTATCCTTACTGTATAAACTGTTCTGATGAATATGGAGGGAGTGATGGCCACCTAGTAGGAAAGTAAACCAGTGATATGAGACCATTTATGAAGGAGATAGAAGGATGGAGAGCCCTTGAAAGAATGTGAAGCACATCAGTAACAACAGAAGTACTTTTTGAAAGCTGGAAGCTGATAGGTTCTTAGATGAACATCTTTAAGAAACAACCACTCACCAAGTCTCACGAAGTATGCAACCACCCTGGGGTAAATGGTCTGACTAAAGAAAATATGTTAAGTACCGAATGCTTTATTCACCTCATTAGATCCCTGGAAATTGGGAAGAAATGGGGTGGAACCTGGAAGACTGGTTTGGTTCTAAGGGCTCAGAGGAGACTGGACGATGGGTGTCTTGAGTGCTGTTTGCCCTTGGAGTTGTCCTTGCAGTGTTCATTAGGTTGGAGACCCACCTAGGTCTTCTTTGGAGCAGTTGGGAAGCCTTGGGCTTCTCCAGCCCCATCAGGACCACAGCTTCTCCATTGGGCTAAAGAATGGGGCAAATACAATCCACTAGGCCCTGAGCTGCCTCATGGATGGCAAGTAACCATCCTCACTTGAGGGATGAAGGTTGAGCCAGCATCCATCTTCCGATTTTCAGTTGCCCTGGAGAGATGGTCTTGTCATTTCCATTACATTTCGTATTGGAACGATCCCAGTGCACACATCCTTGAAATTGCTCTGCATGTAAGAAATATCTGCTGGATAAAAACTTGTTTCCAAGGAATCTCTCCTAACAGTTCAAATGAGCTCAGTGGTGAGAATTCCACTTGTTAAAGAGATTTTACTGTAAGTGAATGTAAGCATCTTAATTTGAGAGGTTTTCCTTGGAAACATACAGAATACTTCTCTGTATGTTTTTGCTCCCAGGTGTATATTTCTACTCCTGCTCATTTATATGGAAGCAAACAGCCTTGAGACAATTTCTACAACCATGAGACACATAGGAAAGTCTATTTTCTTTTTAATAGAAAATAATCCATGCATAGTTATTGTGTGAATGGTGAATTTTGGTACACACACTGTTGTGAGGCAACATCCGGGAGATGAAGACCACCAACTCCAATTAGGTCTTAAGCAGCAATCAAGGATTTATTGAGCTGCAGCACCAGCCCCCACCAAAGTGAGGACTGACACTGCAGCCACGACCAGATACAGAAGCAAGCTTTTATTCACAAAAACCACAAAAAGGTGATGCACAAAGCTTGTTGCTCTATTTCTCACAGACTCATACGTTTTGGCCAGAGCATGACTATTTCCTTATCTCTAGCAGTAGCAGTAAGTCCTACTGAGCTGCGAACGAGCTGGGGCAAGTTGACCTTTCCAACACTACCTGCCTTAAATTAGAATTAAATCATTACAGTGAAATGAAAACACTGACCTATTTAAGTTATAGAAAGGGCAATCTCAAGAGGTCTTATAAATCTTTTGTGGTACATTAAAGGTTATATTTAAGTAATTGGGGAAATTTTATCTTTTGATATACAAATTCATATCCTGAGATCTAATTCATTGAAGGGGAAATTTTTCTGTGTTTTTTTTTCTTATAGGGAAAATTCTCAAATTGCATTTCGGATTAAGTACAAGATGACCTGCTTGTTTTTCACTTTCCTGACTAGCTCTGGTGCTTTAACGATAACCGTGTCAAACTGCTTTTCCTAGGTTGAAAATGTCCGCTTGCTAGATCAAATATCTTCCAAAAAAGCAGCCCTAGGGACTTTGTATTTGACGGCCACTCATGTCATATTCGTGGAAAATGCACCTGACACCAGGAAAGAAACATGGGTATGCACTCCTTATTTCCATTGTTTGAAGTGAAGAGCTCGATTTTCCATTCTTTTGTCCCCAGGGTGAGGCGGTCGGGCTCTTCAGGGGACTGTTTGGGGAATGTGACCTTCACCTTTTCTTGTACAGAGTCCAGTCTACTTCATCTGCATATTCATTTTAAACACTAATTGTTTGACTGTCATCAAAGATAGTCCTAGAAAGAGCCAGAGATACAAGTTGTTCATGTCACAGCTTTTGAGTAGAGATTCACTTTATTCTGTTGTCTCCACTCCATTTTTCTGATAATTAAAAGGGAGGGAGGGAGGGTGTTAGGGAAAGAAAGAGAGAAGGAGGGAGGGAGGGAGGGAGGGAGGAAGGGAAGGGAAGGGAAGGGAAGGGAAGGGAAGGGAAGGGAAGGGAAGGGAAGGAAGGAAGGAAGGAAGGAAGGAAGGAAGGAAGGAAGGAAGGAAGGAGAGGAGGAGGGAGGGAGGGAGGGAGGAAGGAAAGAAAGAAAAAGAAAGAAAGGAGGGAAGGAAGGAAAGGAAAGGAAAGCTAGGGAAGCGTCCTATCAGGCATTTCTGCTATGCAATCATGAGACTAGATATACCTTATCTGATAGAGCCCGCTCACCATGACATCATGACCAGGGCCAGAACCGCTGAATTATAGATTGGCCTTTTCTGTAGTCCATAGACATTGCTCCGTTTGCAGCTCAAGGTGGCAGGTACTACTTAATGGAGAGGAATTGAAAGAATGAAATGCTTGCCCTGGAGGACTGAGCAGAGACCATCCTGAGAAAACAGACATGCCTTTCAGCATGATTTCCCTTAAAAGAAATCTCCTCTGCAGCCAGCCTGACCCCCAACAACTCAGCAAACAAGTGCAAATTGCTATTGAACTTGAGCATTCCATGTGGAATTCGGGAGCACGGTGGCCCCTCCCAGCGGAGTCATCTCCGACTTTTGTTGATTGCAAGATTTATTTTACTAACTTCTCATGACCTCCTCTCATTTGAGCTATTAACTGCAATCAGCAGTTGACTACCAAAATGTTCCCTTGCCCGGACTTGTGCAAAAGAGTATGCTGAATTGTTGGCTTCAAATCGTGAGCCTGGGTATCCAAAGGCTCGACACAGAAAAAACAAAATGGGAAATTTAGACCGTTGGTTCTTCCCCAAAACATCTCCGTTCTTGTTATCTGAGCGCAGGTGTTGAGCTAGCTGCAGATTGGGGAGTGTTGCCGGTCTGTCTGTGTGGCTCTGAGATCTGTGTCACTCCTCATCCTTTTTATCAGTTGTTTGTGCTTAGCTTATCCACGTTCACTTTCGATTGCAGATTCTTCACAGCCAGATTTCGACCGTCGAAAAACAGGCAACAACTGCTACTGGCTGCCATCTGCTTATTCGTTGCAAGAACTTCCAGCTCTTACAACTCATCATCCCCCAGGAGAGAGACTGCCACGATGTGTATATCTCTCTGATCCGCCTCACAAAGCCAGGTAAGCCAGGGGAGCTGGCATGGCACGTGGCCCCACCCTTCAGAAATTCACAGGTCACACCCGGCTGGTGCCTGTGGCGCCTGAGCATTTACAGTGTTTCAGGCATCAGATGCTATCCCAGGCCTCCGAAGAGGCCAAGAAATCGGGATCATAGCTCTTCCTTATCTCTGAGGAGCTCTCCCTGAGTTGCCTCCTATAGGAACCTCTGTCATGATTCTTAGCATCCGCTTTATCTCTGAGGGTTATAAGCGTGTTTGTTTTCCCTTCAGGGTAAAACCGTCTTACAATTATGCCCTTCTGATACTGTGAGAATCACGTGACCTGGATGGACGTCTAAGCCCAAACTGACCAGTTGGTTCCTATGGAAAACATTGCCGTCAGACAGTTCCAATGCAGTCTTCCCCGTTCAGGGGGCTTTTAAGGCTTGGTGTCTGTTCCTTTTTGATAGTAACATATGTGTCCCAAGGTTGGTATAACTAGACCATATTCGCATCATTGAATATTCAAAGTGTGGTTCTGTTGAATCTTCTAAACGGAACTTCTTTAAGTGTCCTTGGAAGACAGTTTGGTTGATTGGAGAAGTATCGTGATATATCCCTCATCTTGGGTCTTCCGATGTGTAGCCCGTTACCCACTTGCGCAGAAGTGTGTCTTGTCTCCCTCTGTGGCCTCTGTGAGCTGTGGGTTCTTATTGCTTAAAGAAAAACATGTCACCGGGCCAGCGTGGCTCAGGGGTTGAGCATCAACCTATGAACCAGGAGGTCCTCGTTCAATTCCCAGTCAGGCACATGCCCGGGTTGCGGGCTTGGTCCCCAGTGTGGGACCAATTAAGTGGTCCCCATTAGGTGCAGGAGGCAGCCGGTCCATGAATCTCTGTCATCATTGATGTTTCTATCTCTCTCTCCCTCTTCCTTCCTCTCTGAAATCAATATAATGAAATACACACCTGAGTTTCTTCAGAGAATACAGTGAAAAGAGATCCTTGACATAAAGGTTATATTTATGGTAGTGCTACCCAGAAGTCATTAGTAAGGAAATAGGACATGGGCTTGTAGTTACTTTGCTGAATGCCTTGCGATTCAGGACCAGCAGTTTGATGATGGTCCTCAAGGCAGTGGGTCAGGTCCTCGGTTTCTTAGGTTCTGACCATATCATCGGTAGAGAGCTCAGAGCTAAAGTTAGGTCATGAAAACGGTGCCAGGGGCTGTCAGAACATGATGATTCTGTGTGCTGCTCTCAGAAGGCAGCCGGTTGGAGCGTTTTCCTCTTGCTGTGTTGAAAAGAACTGCAGAGTTAGCCAGGAAAGCAGCTGAACTTTTGGGAGGCGGCACTATAATTGGAACAGAGGTCTGGGAAGATGGACATGAGGTTGCATGCAGCCGAGAATGCGAGGACAATTGTGGGCCAGCAGTTTCTGTGTCACTGATTAATGGGTGTGCTGCATAACAAATGTGCTCTGACCGGATTAATGGGGTTTAGGAATAGCCTGGAGACCTGGGAAAGGGCAAAGCAGCTGGAAGATCCCAAGGCAGTGAGGGCTCTGGCCCCAAGGATGGCCAGCCCTGGGGCCCACAGTGTGAGGGTACCCCACAAGGGGAAAATCACAGTGCTCCCCTGGTTTTAAAAATGCACACGTTTTCTTAAAAGTGAATTTTCAAGAGTTAGTTATTAGACAGGCGCAAGTCAAAAGAGGAAACCATAGTAATTAATTGAATTAAAGCCATAATTTTAAAAGATTTTTAAAAGTCACCAGCATGTTGAAAACATTGGAATGAGAAGTGACAGTTTATATAAAGCACAGCACTTCACTAAGTGTGGGAAGATGAAGTAGGACCCAAGCAGTTTCACAGTTGAATGTTTGAGGCAGTGCTAAAATTAGGACAGATTACAGCCTATGGCCTTGGAAGAAGGGTTTTGAATCTGGGTGGAGGTGGGGAATGGGGGTGGAAGGGGGTCCCAGCTGGGGCCAGGGGTGGCTTATTGGAACCATCCAAAGATCTTTCACAAAATACCTTCTCCCTCCTCCAGGTACATCAGAAAAGAGATGTGTGTGTGTGTGTGTGTGTGTGTGTGTGTGTGTGTGTAGTATACTTTGAGTTCTAGTGGTACCCTCTAGCTCTGTGCTTAGTTGCCAACACAAATCACATAGTTTCAGTTTCCTTTATGGACATAGCTAACCACAAGGTCCTGTAGAGGACTTTTTTACCTCTTTTTTTTAACAAAAGAAGAAATGTTGGGGAGTCCATTGAAGTCAAAGTCTGTGAAGGAGATATTTCCAAAGCTCTTAAGAGTTTCTTTTCCCTCAATTAGGATTTCTGGAGAAAGGGTAAGCCAAATGACATTGGGTAACATTTTATTGGTTTGCCTTTTTAATGAATTAAGATTGGTCAGAATTTGTCCTGGCTGGTGTTATTCAGTGGCTAGAGGGTTGGCCCTCAAATGAAGGGTCATGGGTTCGATTCCAGTCAAAGGTACACACTTGGGTTGCAGGTTCCCCGACACCTGTTTGGGGCTCACAGGGGACAGAGGGGACGGGGCCACTAATTGATGTGAAGTTGAGGATTAACAACAACAGGAGAAAAGATGGGTAAGAATTTGGTCATGGATTATAAAGATCGCAGTAAAAAAAAAAATAATGTAGCCAAATCCAGTGAGTTCCTTAATTCTTAGTAAAGAAATAACTTAGGTTAAAATAATGGCGTGGCCCAAGTGAAAAAATCAGTTAGATTCAAAGTACTAATCAAGTTTTACGCTTTTCAGATTAAAAGAAGACCCCTGTTTCTCAGAGGACTCTCATTTTCCCCATGTTCTTTATTTTCTTCTTTCTCTAATTTGCTGTCTACTGTTTATTTTTGTAACAGCTATCTTTCCCTCTGTAGTATTTGTGGACCCTTTAACCTTTAAAAAATCTTTTTTGTTTCCCCATTTTTACTAAACTGTTTTTTTCATTTTATCTTAGTCCCTAATTCTTAAAATCTCATAATGCTCAGATGGTGTGGCTGAGTGGTTGAGCATCAACCTATGAACCAGCAGGTCATGGTTCAATTCCCAAACAGGGCACATGGCAAGTGGCTCAGTCCCTTGTAGGGGGCCTGCAGGAGGCAGCTCATCAATGGTTCTCCCTCATGGATGTTTCTCTCTTTTTCTCTCTGAAATCAATAAAAATATATATTTTTAAAAATCTTGTGATTGGTATAGTGTCCTTTGCTTCACATAATGTTTTAGTCTTTGTCTAGTCCTTGCAGTGTCAGCAGATTTCACAGTGGCCATTTCCTTTCGACTGATTACACTGACCTCTGCGCCCACAGCTCTTTCCCCCTAAGTGTGAGCTTCCACTCTCCTCATGTTTAATTTGAACACTTGTTTGTGGAAAGTACACAGGAAAAGTCTCATTTTTATTTTAAGTGCAAAATCCAGTAATAGCTGTGTTATCTTCCCACCCCCTTTCCAATGGTTTTCAGGTTCATTTATTTTAAGTTGCCTAATTTAAGCAGACCATTTGGAGCAATTTAGCTTTCAGTTGTTACTGTTGAATCTAAAATGCCCACATTTCTGTTCCTCTCTGGTGACTTTTCCCTTCCCTCACCCCCCACCCCTTCCCATTCAGCTGCTGCTGATTCACCTTTGTTTTTTCTTTCAACAACAACAAAACATGTGTAAGGGAAACCATCAATACAATGAGTATATCATCGAGTTTTTTACATTGGTCGTTACAAGTTTCCTTTTGATTTTTAAAGTACTTTTTAGTTTCATATTAAATTACTTCTCCTCCTAGGTAGTCTAGAATAAGAGGAAATTGTCCCCGTAGTTTTTCCCTAAATATTGTTTTCATAACCTTTATCCTGATTCCTGGGAAACAAGCAAGGTTATTTTTCTTTCTTCCCCAAGTGCTTTGTTTACCCACAGCTCTCTTACTGGGTGGAACGCACACCCGTTCCCTTTTTATGGGAGGGAAACAGCAGAGGTTGGGTGCCCAGGCAGGACCTTTTGTGGGCTTGGTGGTTCCAAGTCGAAAGAGTTTTTCCGCTGATGGCGTGCCTCTTCTCTGGGAGGCAGGAGCTGGGATGGTCTGAGAGTGATGGAGATGCTGAGAGCAACGGACCCTGAAGCCATCGCCACGTCTGTGAAACACACCTTCTGGGCTCATGTCAAGCGTGTGCTGTCTGCTTAGTCCTGAGACACTGATTTATTTGGCTTTTCTAGAAACAGGCAAAGTGCTCTTCACTCCGAATTTAATGTGATATTTTCAGAAATTATCATTTTTCTTTCCGAATAGATGGAAACACCTTCAAGTCTGTCTTTGTTGAGCAATTACATGATTTTAAGTAGGTCAATAAATACTAGAACAATTCACACTTAACTTTTTCTGAAAGAAAGTTTTAATGAAAGGCGCACATCCCGTGTACCTCCCCAGTCCGAGGAGCTCCTGTGTCCCCTCGTGATGTCCCCTAGCGATGGGGCCTCCCGTGCACCTCCCGTGCAACCTGCCGCCACCAACAGCTGTACACGTTCCACGTGGGCTGTGGCGGCCCAGACACAGGGCTGTGAAAAGCCAGCGGAGTATTGAACACGTCTGTCCTAAGAGGGGTGACCCATCAGGGATTTGACCTTCCTCCAGGGGACAGACAAATGTTTCCTCAGTTCAGATTCTGTAAAGACTAGAGATGTCTCTAGCCCTCCTCTTGTTTTCAGCTTACTTCCCTGCCACTGACTAAACAATATGCGAGGTCTTTTGCAGGAGCTGGAGGGGAGGGGAAGAGAATATGATGAATGGGAACCCTTCAGTGACATTTGTCACTGCGTTAATGGCACTCTTTCGTTTTTCTGAGCAGACTTTGCCTGGGCTGGTCTCGGGGTGGGAAGTTTGCCCCCATTAGCAAGGCTGTGCTCTGACAGACAGAAATGTAGGTTTCTCTGCCCTTATAAAGGCTTTGACTTAAAGTGGGATGGCCGGGTGGCAGATCACCCTTTTTTCTTGAAAAATAACTGAAAGCAAAAATCTCATAACTCCAGTAGAAACCCATTCTCCTGTCTCCCAGTTGGAGAGCCGTCTTCTTAGCGCCTTCATTTATGCAGTGTCCTTGCCTCTTGCCAATGACTACAAGCGTGAGCCCATGTACAGAACACGCTGATAATTCCTCTACCCGTAAACATATTTGTAAATATTTAACGAGGGAACTTAATGTCCGTGATTACTCCTCACTCCTTAGCTCTTCTTCTGCTCAGGGAACTGGCTTTCTCAAGGGACTTTTTTTTTTTTTTTTTTGGCATCTTCAGCCGATTGCACTTGCGGTTAGCGGGATGCTGTCAGAGCCTGACTCATGAAAATGGTACTTAGCGATGGGACCCATGTGTCAGGGTCAAGCCGGCTGTTCCCAGAACAGAATATCACTTTTCCATGCCGTGGGCTCAATCAGCTAAGATTGTGAGCAGCGTTGTGTACTGATGGCAGCCGCCTCGCGTTGGTGTGTGCAGGTGCCTGGGTGTGTGCATTTTCTCATTTGCTGACATCACCGGAATTCTAAATTCTGACGTTTAGAAATATGATAGCAAGAGAGACTGAGGCAGAGTGTAGCTTATCTCACTGGTACCCCACAATCTTCGAACTTCGCTCTTACAAGACAGGGTGCATGCCTAATGGGAAAGGATGAAGTTCAAGATGACCCTTACCTTTCTTCCTCCTCGTAAATGAGTTACCTCTGTCGTGATCACACTGGAAGCTGAGTTTTGATCGCAGGCTGCCTGTGTGTCACTAAGCCTCTGATGCACACGCTCAGGAGCACTGCCTTATCCACACCGAGTACTTCAACAGATTAAGGAATAAAGGTGGGACCTAAGCAAACGGTGAGGGGCAAGACATCTATTGGAGAAAAACGGGATGATTAAGGATATGGAACAAGCAAAGACAAGATACAAAGGTGGTCGTTAGGGCAGAAGAAAGAAGGATCTGCCTTGGAGGAGCAGGGTGGGTGGGTAGGAACATGTACCGAACAGCCAGATTGCCTAATTCAAGTTCAGACTCCCCACTTGCTAGCTGTGTGACCCTGGGAACATTCTTCAACCTCCCTTTGCTCAGATTTCTCCTCTGTAAAACGAGGCCCATCATGGTGCCTGCTAGATGGGTTCATACATTTAACTAGAACAAATCCGGGATGAAACAAGGGTTTGGTGAGTGATCAGCCATGAATCACTATCATGGGAAGTGCTTAGATCTGCACTGTCCAGTGTGGTAGCCGCTGGCCATAGGTAGCTGCCAGAGTTTGACATGTGGCTGGAATGAGCTAAGATATGCTGGTAAGGCTGTAGCCAGTTTGGCTTAGTGGATAGAGCATCAGCCTGTGGACTGAAGTGTCCCAGGTTTGATTCTGGTCAAGAGCACATGCCCAGGTTGCAGGCTTGATCCCCAGTAGGGGGCATGTTGGAGGCAGCCAATCAATGATTCTGATCATTGATTTTTTTTTTCTCTCCCCCCTCTCTCTTCCTCTCTGAAATCAATTAAAAAAAATAGATGTGCTGGCAAGTGTGAAATATACATAGAATTTCAAAGACAGTACAACCGAAAATATATAAGCTATCAATGAGTAAGTTTTACAATATGTACATGTTGAAATGGCAATGTTTTAGATATATTGGGTTAAATACATTATATTAGTAAAACAAATGTCATTGTTTCTTTTCAGCTTTTTAACATAGCTACAAGGACACTGGATGTACACGGCTTGTTTAGATTTCTGTTAGACAGCACTGGCCTCGATGCTGCATGCAGAGAAAAGCAGACCCCCCTCCCCCAGACCAAATCCTAACTATTATTGGGGAAGAGGGGAATGGGTCTGGCCTCATAGGCATAAAAGGCAAAGATATCCTGGCAGAACTGAAAGAAAAATTTCATTACATGCTCCTCAACTTGCCCCACTTGACCAGGGTGCCATGCACTCTGGAGCTGGTATTTTTTTAGGGATCCTATAAATATTGTCTGAGCAGTACAATCATGACATTTATGTGGTCGTAAAAAGTTCAGATGTTTTCAGTGCAAATATATAAATATATCCTACAGCTTTTCCAACTGTTTTCTTTTTTAATACTTTTGAGCATCAAAATGTGGCAGCAGCCTGGGCACCGGCCCATCTCCCAGGAGCCCTCCCAAATCCAAGCTCAGTAGACATAACCTCGACCTCTAATGAATGCAACCGCTCTTAATTAATATTTATGCTTTACATTTTATATGGTCCGGAAAATATATTTGCTTTCAAAAGCAACTAAAAAAAAAAAAAAAAAAAAAAAAAGTGCCGCCCAGCCAGTGTGGCTCAGTGGTTGAGCATCAGACTATAAACCAGGAGGTCACAGTTTCAATTCCCGGTCAGAGCACATGCCTGGGTTGCGGGCTTGATCCCCAGTGCAGGGCATGCAGGAGGGAGCCAATCAATAATTCTCTCTGATCATTGATGTTTCTTTCTCCTTTTCCCTTCCTCTCTGAAATCAATAAAAATATATTTTTAAAAAAGAAAGCACGAAATGGAGAAGACCTTGTTTCTAAAATGAAAGAAGCTTTTGCAGAGTGGAGTCCGGCTGTCCCAGGCCTCCCTTGTCCTTGCTGGGACGAGGTGGGTGGCCCTGCCCACAGGACAGGGCGCTGCTGGGGTGAGGGCTCGGCTGGCCGTGCTCCAGCCGGACAGAGATGCTTTGGAGAGCTTTGGTTCCGGCAGTGACTGAGCTTGATCAGGTTTCATTCTCCTTTTCCTTGCAGTTAAATACGAGGAGTTATACTGCTTCTCCTTCAACCCCAAGCTGGATAAAGAAGAAAGGGAGCGAGGCTGGCTGCTGCTGGACCTCAGTGAAGAGTACCAGCGCCTGGGCCTCCCTGACGACCACTGGCAGCTCAGCGATGTGAACAGAGACTACAGGGTGAGTGGAGGGAGGCGTGTCGCGAAAGAAAGCCGGTCCTCGAGGCAAACGCAGTCGCGATTGCGCACAGCTTAGCATGGCTTCCGCGCGCCCGCCTTTCGTTCCTGTCGCTCTTTATAGATGCGGATGCGTGGCTTTCTACGTCTGTCTTGGTGACTGCTGGGTGTATGTCCTACCCGTTCCTAGAATCAGGCAGTCTGCACGAGGGGACCATGGGGGTCATTCCCTCCATACCCTTCCTCTAACGGTTGAGGGAATGGGAACCTTGGCAGGACCAATGGTGGACGTCCTGGCCGAGCATGTGGTGGGAGCGCCGGCACCTCCTCTCCCACCGAATCTTTTTATAGCGCAGCAAGTGCTGAGTGGGGCGGCCACAGGGACGCCGATGGCAGTTTGGCACCAGCCCTGCTCTGTACTCACTGAACTCTTGATTGGTACACAAGGTCACCAAGAGGCTTCCCTGGAGAAATGTGTCTCCACGCGCAGAGAGGAGAATGCAGAGGGAGGGAAGCAGGCGTGGCAGGCTAATCCCATGTTCCTCCTAATGGCGAGCTCACAGATCAGCGCTGGTTTCCACACTCACTTTTATTTTCTATTATTATTTTACTAGGGGCCCGGTGCACAAAAATTTGTGCACTCGGGGTGGAGGGAGTCCCTCAGCCCAGCCTGTGCCCTCTCACAGTCTGGGACCCCTCAGTAGATGTCCTATGATGGCCCCAGTCTGCCAGGTGCCTTGTGTGTGTATGTGTGTGTATGTGTGTCACCACTGGAGACCTGCCCCCAGCCGCATCTGAGGCTCGGAGCAGTCCTCCTGTGTGTGTCTACCTGCTGGGGGCCTGTCCCCAGGCACACCATCAAGGCTTGGAGCAGGCACCCCCTCTATGTTGATCTCTCAGACTCTTGCCCTCCCCTGCATGTTGTTCTCTTTTTTGAGCTGTGGCCAGG